>JAODJX010000051.1:3807320-3818280 GCA_026776945.1 Isichthys henryi
ACCTGGGTTTGAACAGCTGACCTAAAGGTTACCCCAAAAACCAGCACACACACCGGCCCTTTGCGGATAAGATTGCCGACCCCTGGTATATACACACCTTGCCAAAGGCGCAAGGACTAATTCATGGGTCATACTGCTACGAGTAACCTCACACTCCAAAACTATGCATCTCAACAGCACATGGCTTACTCCTCAAACTAACATATGTGGATTTCTGCTAAAATCACATCGTGCCTCATATCTTACAGCTAGTCTGATTGATTATTCTTCTTAATGCTTCCCAGGATGATATTTAAATGACTGCTTATAGACTTACACATATACTTTATAATAAGACATTATTACAAGGGGACATATAAACAGGGAATGTGTTATTTTTATTTTGGAGAACATTTTGTAATAATTACATGCCTTTCATGGCATATTTTGAAGAAGGATTTCACATTCCCATGGTTGTGCATGTCAACTGTACATCAGAAATTAGGTATGTTCTGTTTTGGCATCAGTCTGTAACCAACTACATCAGATGACTGATAGCCGATATAAATCAATACAATCTCTTCGTTACAGTAATGTTCGTGTCCAGTGCTCTTCAGTTATGCTTTTTTTTGTGTTAAAGGTGGTGGGCAGCAATTATGTGTATGTTTTGTCTGTGTTCAGTAAGGCTTTAGTATTTGGTCAGTAATAAATTAACCAAACCCCTTTAAGTGCAAAAATAATGTAGAGATTATTCCAGCTGTAACTTACCTCTTGAAGAGAAAACTGTTAGGTTATGTCCTTGCATATTTTTGTTTGTTTTAAAACCTTTTCAGAATTATGCACCACTACCTGCTTTGTTAAATTCCAAGACTGACAGGATGTCCACCCTTGAGTTCCTTACTTTAACAGCAATGATGGTTGTACTATCCCAGCCAAACAGGTAAAGCATCCAATTATATTGGCCAGCCTACATGTATTTACTGGTCTGGGATGAATACGGAGCAGTGCACTCAGTCATGATGGCACTTGGAGGCGGTAGGAAATGTTCCTTTTGAGCTCCCAATCGTTAGACAGGGGCCACGGTGAAGACAGGCCCATTGACAAGCCAGAATGGCAATAATTTATTGTGTATTGATGGGGTGTGACAAATCATGTCGGAGCGCGAGAGCACATAGCGGTGGGCCCCAGAGGGGAAGGCTGTGACGGGCAGAGATGAAACCCTTCACAGCTCATTTAGTCCAAATGTAGCCACCTTGGTGGTGCATCAGTTCAGCGTTACGGCCTTGGAGCCTCCACTCAGTGTGAGCCTGCTGACAGGCTCGGAATATAGGGGCGCATTCCTTGAATGAATCAACAGGGGTGGCCTGACAAATTGCTAACTTTCCACATTGGCCTAATGAAAGGCATTGGAGAAAAAGACTGATATTGTGACTTCTTCTGGTGAGATAGTGGAAGAAAATAATGAGGTAATAAGGATGAAATCCTAACACAGTTGTCATTGTACATTGAGCCTTGACTCTTCTGCCCTTTCCGTTGCCCTTTTTGCAAAACAAATGATTTCAGACTGTGGTGCTTGAAAGGCTTTTCTATGTATACAGTGTACTTTTTATGTAAGATTTTTTTAATGCCTTGACTGTGCTTAAAAATAAACAGCGGATACTTTAATAAATAGGTTGGTTTAAGAAAGAAGACAGTAATGTGTCTGACTAATTTCTGCCCTGCGGCACCATTTCATTTATCTCTTTTAGATTGAACTAAATCAAATTAGTGCTGCGAATGTATGAATTCAGAGTCGTCAACAAAAGGCAAGGACCTGTTTTAAATCATCCCCTTCAGCCATTCACACTCTATTATTCAAAAGAAGAATAAGACAAATTTGCAATTCTCTTTTATATAGCATGTCCCACTTCATTTTGCTTTGAAATTTTGAATGCTCAATCCCAAGTTGTAGGCCATTTCTCTAGTATAACAAATATTTCAGTGTAGCTCAGGTGCTAAGTGTTTTTCCTGGATGGGATAATTGCAATTCATATGGGCATATATTGAAAGAATGGGAGTAACATATTTTTTTTGTCCTTTCCACATAAACTGTACCTCAGCTTTTTGGTGATTAAGAAGGAATTTACAGCAATGTTCATTAAAATAAGATGCACTTGTGAATCCAAACAAGTATGTCATTCTTGGCCGATTGTAATTTGTACACTAGAAAATTGTAATACAAATAAGAAATACAAAGAAGAATCGGGGAGCATTTAGGCATCTGAGCCCTCTATTGATTATGCCAAATCAGTTTTCACTGATTCACTAGGTGTCTGAAAAATCAAAATTACAGAAATCGGAAACCTCTAAGAAGATGCAAGATTGCATGCTCCTCCCATCAATTAACTCTGAATATTAATTGGGGATTGGAAACATCACCTTCTTATGGATGCAAAAACCTTTTCATCCATTTATCAAGATTCATGAAAGAAACTATATGCAACCCTCATACCCTCGGGCCCGGGCCGCGCGCGGCGGCGGGCCCGCCCGGCGCTTGAATTTGAAAATATGATGCTGAAAGCAGAGACTAAGGGACTTTCTGAAAATACCATTTTAAAAGGTTATGAATAAGTAAGTATGCCAAATCAGGCAACATCGAATTCCCCAATTAAACTCAACTCACACAGTTTTCGCTAGACATTCTTGCTGTCCTGCCAGCAAGCTACTGAAGTCAAGGCCCATTTAGTAAATTAGTCACATACAGTGACTTACTAACAGCCCTCCAGCTACGATACGGTCATTCGTGCACTTCTGTGTCACATATTAAAAACTCCGTAAATTAAAATGCCGTGGATTGTTAAAATAATAATGGTAACACTTTACTTAAAGCAGTCAGCATAATGCATTATTCGTACCTTCATAATGCATTATAATGCATTAATAAAGTATAATATTATTATCATGCATTAATAAACACAGCTATAAATATATATAACACAAAACAACATTATAACCCTGTTTATTATGCATTATGAATACTCTGTGAAGCTCTCATCTATAATGCACTATAGATAACGCAATACAAATTATCCTTAATGCTTATACAGACCATTATAATGCATTATGAAAGTATCTATAGTGCATTATAAATGACAGTTTTATAGAGCATTCATAATGCATAATAAACATGGCTATTATGTGTTATGCCTTTTGTAAATATTTGTAGCATGTGCTTATAATACTTTATGAATGCATTATAATGCACTATGAAGGTATGTACGATGCATAATGTAAGTCGGCTTAATAGAAATCGTTACCATAATAATAATAATGTTCTTTTGATGAACTGCATTACTGAAGATCATAAAAAGCTCTTTTAACCCAAGACCTCTTAGAAGAAAAAGGAGTGACTGCAATACAGTCATGGAAAAAGCCGATCAGCATTGCATAAGGGACCAAACATATGTTAGATACACAATTATATAACTACACTAATTTGTATTCTTGCCAAGTCACCATCAGGTCACAGTCTCACATTAACCATATTTATTCTGTACTATATGAGATCTAATTTTGTAATAGACCTAATTTTTCTTACGTGGGCAGAATGGTGATTCATACCTGTGGGGGTTTGAACACTGCCTCCGCTCTGTGTATGGGCAGTCTGCATGTTCCTTCCATTAGCACAAACCTCCTCTGGGTACCACTGCTTTCCTCCTGCAGTTCAAAGACATGCAGTCAGGTTGACTGGTGTGTGTGTGTCTTGTGATGGTATAGTCCAGCTGTTAGCAGAAATACTTGCTACAGCGGTTATGGCGTGTAAAATATTATACTAAACCGAATATATAAACCTTTATGGAGGACTGACACACACACGTTTAACTCCTGTCTCTTTACCGTCAAGAAGAAAAACTTTATTAACACTTTTCAACATCGGCTTAGCTCACAGCTGCCACCCTTTGGTCATCAATACAAACTCATTAACATATATACACATGACAATTTGAGAGCACATTACTCATTTCTGTCAACACCAGCCTTGTGCCCAATGCTGTCTGGGACAGGCTGAAGGTAGGGATGCCAACTCATCTGCATCCGGCGTGACATTGACACTTTCAGACTGTCACGCAAGAAATCTTACAGGCAAATCTATATCATTCTATTATGAACCTAAAATTAGCTACATCAAAAGCGTTGGGGTAGTTTGCAAACCCTACTGACTTTTTACAAGGTAATAAAACTGTTACATCCATGTAAATATGTGTGCACTTGTCTCGAATTGAAAATCACACTCCCGCCAGCTGACCTTAAGTTGGCTCTGTAAGGGCGCGGATGGATGGTTTATGGGTAAATGTTCCTCGATTCTTGACTTGCTCCATATCTACAACTCTCCTAGGCAGCTAAGGTCCAGTAACAAACTCCTATTATCTATACTTCTAGCAGGATTGAAGAGTAAGAGTGACCATGTCTTCTGTGCTTATATTCCCACTGTCTGGAGCAGTTTACCGCTTGGCATTGGATCTGACCCGTCCCTCAGTACTTTCACATCCAGATTGAATACCTTCAGACTAGCTTTTGATCGTAGCTCCATATTTTGCTTACCATCACAATTTTTCTTGCTTTACGTTTCTATGTTGTCATCTGCGTGACAACATATCTTTCAGTTGTAATTGCATGTATTATCGGTATTAATTTTTGTCTCATGTATAGTTTGGCCACAAAACCAGCCCAGGAATTTGCCATCAAGCAACCCTAGTTTGATATCTTGACACCCACTGGGGATCTCTCTTGGTATATTTGTCATCAATCTGGAGGGGGCTTCCCAAAAGGTAGATTTAGTCCCTCCAAGGGTGGAACCCCATGGTTGATTTTGAAGCTGATCAGGGGGGTTCTTCCTGACTGTCTATGGATCTTGGGGGGAGGGCGGGAGGGTTCCACTTTGTTGGCATATTATGCTGAGAGGTGTACATAACATTGATCAACAATTGTTGCTTTAAACGTGCTTTATAAATAAATACATACTGTACTATGTACACAATCAAGGACCATTCTGGACGGAAAGTTGGTGAGCAGATTTGCCTGCTACATGCCGATGGAGGGTGATGGAGCGCTGCCATTGTGGGCTGAAAACAGCAGGTGGCGCTAGAGAGGAAGAGGGACAAAATGCAGATCTGGGTGCTGATAATCACAACTGCTTCCAAATATGCCTTCTGGGGGGCTTCCGGAAGCTGCTCGCCGGGTGTCTGCAGTAAATGATTTTCCTTACTTGTTTTGTTTTTCCTGCCACCCCCAAAAACATTTTTTCCCTCCAAATGTAATATTTTTCGTGCAGCTTAAAGTTTGTAATAAAGTGTTCCAGGCAGTGCATTTAGATGTTATCTATCTGACCCGTATATTACATTTTCTATTTTGCCGCTTATTCCGACTTATTTTTAGAGACAGCTTTTGGCTATCAAAGTTAACGCAGAGGACAGTGAACTGGATGGCTTTCTCCCTTTATTTTGAGTTTATCCGGAAGATTCATTTTTGAAAAATCAGAATCCCACGGAATGAGGCACAGAATTCCCAGCGTTCCTCTGGTAGACTGACGTTGTTTGAAGGACAGAAAATGGATGTTTCTTCATATTTGATAATTCTATTCAATGATATTTGATAATGCTAAAATTACAATGTTTTGATTTTCCTAAGTCATTTACATGGCTGATATCAAACATCAGCTTTATGCATCATTAGTTCAAAGTGATGTGGTTCTGCAAACAGAATGAGTCACATGAGGGCAAATCCAATAACGTTGCAAAGTGGCAAAATTCTGCATTTACTGGGGTAACTACAGTATAGAGCCACATGGAATTTCAGTTTACCTTGAATTCTTATTAATTTAATTCTTTTAAACATAAATGATTTAGATGCAGTAGGGCTTAGTGTTGAAATTTACCAAAGTGATTCTAAGACAAGTCGATCATAGATTATGTTATTGTACTATTATTGGATTTATTTATGAATAATCCTAATAATCCCTAATCCTCTCAAGGTAAAACTGATTATACCTCTTGGATTTACATATTTTAAATTTATTTAATACTTTACATGAAATATCTTCTGCAGTAGGATTGATTAAATAATATCTGCTATATCAAGTAAATATCATCTGTTATAACAGGTTAAATATAACAAAACTAGATATCTGTTTTTCATACTTCATAAATTAAGGATGGGAAATTAAGTTTCTCAATCCAGTCCTTGGGGATGCACAGACAGTCCATGTTTTTGCTCCCTCCCAAGAATGTGGGAAGGAGCAAAAATGTGAACTGTGTGGCAGGGAGCTGGGAGGGAACAATAATTCAATTCAATTCATTTTTATATAGCGCCTTTCACAACAATCGTCTCAAAGTGCTTTACATGGATGTGTTGTAACAACTAACAATGTTAGATATGTGGGATTTCTGCTTTTTTTGCCAGAACCAAATGAACATACAGCATATAATTATTTTTATATGGTTGGGCCTGATTTTATAAATACAGAAGCCAGTGATAATACATAGGACTGTTGTTGCGTATTGATCAAAACATTGTTCTTCAGCTGTGATGATTATGCTTTCATTATAAAACTGATGGGACAAAAACGGACAAAGATGTTCCCCATCACGATATGAAGATGGACTAAGTAACAGAGAAGGTAAGACACATATCGCTCGAATGATGGTGATCAACTAAGTCTTGGCCGACTCCTTCTGCTCCGTCCTGGTTTCTTGCATGCTTTCTCCTGCAGTTTTACTTTTAACGTTACACTCTGTCAGAGCACATTCCCTAAGCCATTAAAGGCTACGTGCTAAAAGAAAAATTGCCGGAATGGTCCAAATGTCTCGCTGAAAGCACCAACTAGCAGATAATGCTATATAATGAACAAGTAAAAGCCTTTAAATTAATGCCCTGTGAAGTGCAAGCAGTCAACCATGAAGTCTTCATTATAAAACTGTGCCACTATTGTTTCTGAATGACAGATACTGACACAGCCACTTACACAAAGTCAAACAGCTATACACCCCCCTCCCCTTCCCGCACGTGTAAAGAAACGTTAAGCGACACCATCATCTGTCACATCATGGGAAAAATGCCACTCGGGAAGGTCATCAAGTATGATGGCTACAGTGATCACGGCTAATGACCCCATTTTTGATTAAACGTATTACTTTACTGTGGCGATGTCGTGCACATCGGAAACAGACACACTGTGGTTTTCCATCAGACTACGCAATTACAGGCAAGGTAAACCATTCGCCTCTGGTTTTTTACATGATTTCTTCCAGACTTTGCCCACATAGATGGAGATTTGGACTTGGTGTCTTTTCAGTTCACTAAACCCAGGCGGCACTCCCGATTGGCTGAGCCCTGAAGAACGAGAGCCATCGCATCATCGCTGAACCCAGACAGCACTCCCGATTGGCTGAGCCCTGAAGAACGAGAGCCATCGCATCATCACTAAACCCAGGGAGCACTCCTGATTGGCTGAGCCCTGAAGAACGAGAGCCATCGCATCATCGCTAAACCCAGGGAGCACTCCTGACTGGCTGAGCCCTGAAGAACGAGAGCCATCGCATCATCGCTAAACCCAGGGAGCACTCCCGATTGGCTGAGCCCTGAAGAACGAGAGCCATCGCATCATCGCTAAACCCATGCAGCACTCCCGATTGGCTGAGCCCTGAAGAACGAGAGCCATCGCATCATCGCTAAACCCATGCAGCACTCCCGATTGGCTGAGCCCTGAAGAATGAGAGCCATCGCATCATCTCTGAACCCAGACGGCACTCCCGATTGGCTGAGCCTTGAAGAATGAGAGCCATCGCATCATTGCGAAACCCAGGAAGCACTCAGGGCTGAGCCCTGAAGAATGAGAATCTTAAACCTACATCCATCTCAGTCCAAAACTTGCATTTATGGATCAGTACAATGTGCGCTAAGCAATATAGTTGGCACAGAAACACGTTGCAAGGTACTAGGTTTAGTGGCCATGGATTCCAGGTGCTTGTCTGTACTGAAGCACACATGCATCATATAAAACAATTACACAGACAAGGTGAAACTTGCTGTCTCTTCCAGAGAAAATGTTGAAATTTGGGTCTAACACTTTTGAAGGCTTTCACATTTGGGAGGGTGCGTACGTGTTCAGCTACTGACAATCTGGCATGTAACGGAGAGATTGTACAGTGTTGACATGTCAAGAAAATGCAGTTTGGTGACAAGCGATCTTTTCCCCCGACAATGCAGGCAACCATTCTCCAAAAGGGCAAAATAAAACTGGCATCACCTTTCACGTCGAGAAGTTTTGGGAATTTTTCAGGTGGGGATTTTTCTCTCGTCTCATACATCTACAAAGTGCCCCCCTGTCCCAAGATCCGTGGCTAAATAACCCAAGGAGAACCCCCACCCCCCAGTCGGTGATGAAAATGGATCATGGGGTCCTACCCACGTGGGGGAGGAGAGATCCCCCATCCGGTCTGCGGCAAAATATCAAATTGGGGATCCTTGACAGAAAATTCCTGGGCTGGTTCATGGAAAGTTCATGGGAAGTTAATTTCGTTAACGTCGTACGTAGCTGAGATATAGTTCACGTCAGTACCTGTTCAGAATCTCACATGGTGCCCCAGTTCACTTCCCGTTCGCTAAGTCAGTGCCCCCCCCAGAAGATGCCGCCCTAGTTGGCCTTTTGTCGCCTAATGGGTTGGCTCTGTACCTGATAATTACATATGATAACAAAATAGTGGCTAATCATTCAACTAACTAGATCTTTGAAGGTCTTATGGCCCAGAACATCACAATGTCAGTCACAATGAAACCTTGCAGCTTGAATAGGCTTCTCTACAGACAGTAAAAATGGCCTGAGGATACACCAGACATATCCGTGGTAATGTTGATGTGTTAGTAAATTATTAATTCCTCAGAGATAATTACAAAAAAATGCGATGCAACTTACATTCTTTTGACAGCGATATAATTTGCTGTGCTGTAGCAACGCCTCGTGTAGTTATTTTAACATCTGCAGAAATATCTGAAAAGGATTTGATCTGCTTTTCAGCAGTGACTTCTACGTGAGCAGTGAAACATGAGGATTTCTGTCTCGCGTGTTTTTTTAAATTGTTGTTACAGCTGTTCCTGTCCAATACACATATATTTATGCATACTTTCAATCAGACAATTTCTTCTATTCTATTCTGTCAGCATGTAGCTGTAGCGAAGTTACTGGGTCATAACTTTATGCTGTCACCAAACATGGAATTTGCAATGTTAATTTTAGCGGAGTATGTCTGATCTTTTATGGACCGTACGGAATCGCTGAAATTCACCTCACATAAAAAAAAAAGTTGCACAAGGTTGATTTTTACAATTTCTGATGCTGTGGTTGCATCTGCTCGATTTTAAAGGACAGATACCACTTCAGTTGCTCTCCATTCTTCAGTTTCAACGGAGGGGTATAGATGGCCAAAGACTGAAAAATTCAGTCCTACTGCCCACAGAAAAGTAGTATGTTACTTACCCTTCATTTTTGACCTCATAAATGAATAAAAGTTTCCTTTGAGCCATCATTTTCCTTTGGTTTGTCAAGACCAAAACTTCTGAGCGAAAAAAATCTTTGTCGAACTGCGCTTGCAGACAGTAGATGCATGCGACTAACAGTGAACACATTGAGAATTAGGTTTTTTAATTTCTTGATTCTGTTAAGGATGCCCTAAGGACAGCAAAAGAATTAGCTTAACAATAAAATAAAAGAACAAGGAGAGAAAAAATGATATTTTTAGGATCCACTTTTTCAAGCATGTGCATAGTCAGTACCCAGGGGCACTGTAAAGAGGGGGGGGGGGTTAGGATGGTTTGAAGGGCCCCTACATGGAACATAATTCGACTAGTCTGTGATGGGAGCCCAATATGATACGCAATAATGGTGCCCAAAATCTGCAGTAGTGTCCCTGTCAGTATCAAAGCAAAACACATAGGATTCGACTTAATTTCAAATACTCGATAAATCATTTCTGTTCTACGAATTGTTTATGGAAAATCATTTTCACCTTGTCTGTGTAATTGTTTTATATGATGCATGCTTCAGTAGGGACAAGCACCTGGAATCCGTGGCCGCAAAACTTAGTACCTTGCGACATGTGTTTCTGTGCCAGCTATATTGCTTAGCGCACATTGTACTGATCCATAAGTCACAATGTGACAGCAGTTCCCCATGTTCCAAATACTGTAACTTTTGCTGTAGTGAGGTGGTGGAGAAGCTGGATATCTCTGCTCCTTACCAATGAAAATGGGATCAGGTGTGATGAACCTCTTCTTAAAAACAATTAAACAGACCCCTGATTTAATCTGTGGTGTGAGGATGGCCGGGAATCAGAAGGAAGGGAAGAATAGATTTGAGGCAGCGTTAGGATGAGTCTTCTGTGGGAGCTGGAGACCACTAACTCTACGAAGCAGAACTTCTCTGTCAGCGGTACAACAGCTAATGAGGATCTACCCATCTTCCAAACATTTCTCCCGAACAGGGTCACAGGAGGCATGTCTTAGGCAGTGAAGGGTACGTGGCATGGGACCACCCTGGATGGGAAACCAGTCCAGGGCACAGCACATGCATACTGTACACACTGGGAAGTTCGAGATACTGTCCTTCATAACTGCAGGAGGGAGCCTCACACACTGGATGTACGTGCAAACTCAGCACACACCGACTCAACCTCACCACCCAGGAGGTGTGAACCAGCAGTGCTGCCCCCTGGGTTGCTGGTGATGGGGTCACCAAGACCTGAGCTGTACCTAAGGTGTGCCGCAAATTGGCGGTTTTCCATCGTAAATTATCTTAGCCGTACCGGAGACACACCCACGCAACCCATCCATCCATCCATCCATTTTCCAAACCGCTTATCCTTACTGGGTCGCGGGGGGTACGGAGCCTATCCCGGAAGCAATGGGCACGAGGCAGGGAACAACCCAGGATGGGGGGCCAGCCCATCGC
>JAODJX010000051.1:3898803-3921791 GCA_026776945.1 Isichthys henryi
CCCTCCCGCTCCCGTCCTGCAGACCCCACGGCACCCTCCCGCTCCCGTCCTGCAGTCACCCTCGGCGCCCTCCCGCTCCCGCCCTGCAGTGACCTCGGCGCCCTCCCGCTCCCGCCCTGCAGTCCCCTCGGCGCCCTCCCGCTCCCGTCCTGCAGTCACCCTCGGCACCCTCCCGCTCCCGTCCTGCAGTCCCCTCAGTGGGGGGGCAGGGGAATACTGACCCTCCTGTCTCCTCCCTGATGAGCCACACCTGTTCCTTGTTACCCCTCGTTAGGCTTCATATTTCAATACCCGTGTATTACGTCACCCCCAGTCCGGTGACTCCTCTCTACCCACATCCTTCTAGCTTTGAATCCCCCCGCAGTCCTGTTTGTTTTACAGTACCTGTTTAGTTTAAGTCTAATTAAACTCCTTTTGTTCCCCTTACTCCTGCCCATGAGTGCTTTGTCTCACACATCACGGCACCTAGATGGTTCGCCAGATACTTTTTAATTGGCTCAGCCCTGAATGAATTGTGGAGAACCATTCAGAGGTGCCTGCCATGTGGGTCTGAGAGGCACAGACGAGAAATACTGATGAAGATCTCCCCCCCAACACACACACACACACACACACATACTTGTTATAAAATAAGTCAAGTAATCTGAGGATGGCTTTTAAGTATTCCATCAATTATCACAAATTATTTAAAAATAATTAATCTTTATATCTTGCACTCTCTGGACGAGCATCCCCACCCTGTCAGGTATAGATTCTGCATGGGTGGATAATATTTTATGTCATGCAAATAGATAATATTTATATAATTATATAAAATACAACATTTTGTATAATTCATTTTGTTATTCTGTACCATACTTGGCTTAAGAATTGCCAATGAATAGAGAGTGAAACTTGCAATTAGAAGAGCCAGGGTTAGTTTCGACCAAAAACCCTTTAGAGCTTCACAGCGTGGTGATTTATGTGAACAATTACAGGCGACTTCCCCGAACAATAATTCGCTCTTGTCTGTTTCCATAATGATTTGTGTTTGTTTGCCTGTCAAAGGCAAGCCTGTCTATTCAGCCAGGATGAGTGCGTCAGTTAATGAAGGGGACTTGTGACTAGACGAACCGGGCATCATCCCTGAAGCCTGAACTTATATATTTTTTAATGATAGGCCTGTCATGCCAATGATGGGAAAGATCCGTCAGCATTTCCAGGTAAGAAAATATCGTCTATTGTTAATTAAAGTATTAGCTAGTTTTGCACTAATTAATTTGCTATAAAATAAATAAAAAAAATACCGAGGCCAATCATGATATAATGCCAACATTTTGTGCCTGTCTCTAAAGCCGCGTCGAAGATAACGAGTAATTTCACAAAACTTTATAACTAATGTGATTTGTACTTCCAGCTGAATATAACATCTGTGGGGACTCAACCATAAATCGGCTTTATGTTTTACTTAATGCTTCTATTTGTTATTACACTTCAGGTAATGGCTGGCTTTATGGCTTTTTACGGACCCTGCCTCTTTATTCTTTGTCCGGACAGCACTGCATGCCACAATAAATCCTTACAGAAGTTATGCTCGGTCTCCCTTTCCTCATTAACGTGGCTTCCAAACCATTTTTATATTTATGAACGTGCTGTCCCGGCACACTCGCAGGAAACAATTCAATGAACTGGCGCGGCGCCCATTAGTCAGAGCGCTGGCTGCACCGTGGAAACATGCGCCGGACTCTAGCGGGGAGCTCGTGTCGCGATGTGGGGCAGATCGCGATGGGGCAGCGAGAAAAGGGTATGATGGCAGTGCAAGAAGCAGAGCCGTGTTCCAACTGCTCTACAAGCCCCCCTTCCCCTTCGGTTCTCCGTTGCTGCATGCCGGATTTGCAGCCTTTGATCCCCTCCCCCAGCGAGACAACGTGTCACGTCGGCACGTTGCAGCCCAGCGCCTTGCAATGCTACAGCGCTCCGTACCGGTGTGACTGGGGCAGATGTGCCTCGTCAGGAGGCGGAGGGCAGCGCCCGGAGTCTCCGCGGCGACCGGATCGCTGCTTTCTTTCCTGTAATCCTCGTTTTACTTCATTTCCGTGCCGCGGTAACGGCGGCAAGTGCAGCGCCACCCGCTCACTGTCGAAGCCCCGACCGGTGCATCGCGTCCCCTCACCCGGGGCCGATGGCTCCTGTCCTCGAATCAGAATTTTTAATCATTGCGCTAGAAGGAGCCCATTAACATGTATTCGCGTTAATTAGAGGTTGACTGGGAAAATAAAAGATGCTGCTTGATGTTCTTTTAAGAGGGAAAAAATACTTCTGCGGAGCCCCAGTCACATGCTTTTGATTAATTTGTGCTAACTCGCCTGGAGACATTTTCGCTAGCCAATTATTTTTGACAGTTATATTGCAGTAAAAGTGGGCACATAGTATGCATGTATATATACAGATTTTCTTGGTGAAATATTCACAGGATAATCAGATTTCAAATGGTCTGAAGATTAGTCGTAATATTTCCAGTTTAAGATTTAGAACTACAAAAATAACATGCCCTAGCCTGGGGCCCAGTGGTACCCCCCTCACCCCCACACACATACTCCAAGCTTTGACTAAACAAAATATGCATTGGGTAGAAGGATGGATGGATGATCTGTCCCTACAGTGTGAGAGCAAATAAGACGCAGGCGACACCTCTAAAATCTCAGGGATCTGTGTATTAAATAAACCACTCTGTAAATGACATCATGCCCTTTTAACTTTCCTATGACTTTATTCAGAGTTCAGTGTTATTTTCATAAACATATGAGTGATGCTAGAGGCTACGATTTTGCCAAAACAGCCACGAGTGATCAATAATACTGGCTTATTAAAAAGCCCATCAAATTTATCATTAGCAACAAAAACAAAGAGAAGGGCAATGAGATTGATTGCAATAGAAGCAGACATGCTGCTGGAATTCAAGAAGGTGGCAAACATCTATTTTGCCTCAACCAAATCCAATCAGGTGGGAGAATCCATATTCTTCTGTGTTTCTTGTGTTCCAGACATGTGCGAGAGCTGATCTGTATACGTCACGCCTTGACAATAGTAATATTGACATGTAAAGTAAACACTTAGCGCTAAAAGGGTTCAATAAATCAAAGCATAGAGTATGTTAGCTGTCGCCATATTCTTTGCTGAAAAATCATGGCCTTGGTTTATTTAGGCTTGTTTGTGTCAATGGCGATTTAGATCTGACCTTGAAGGACTTCTTGTCCAAATTCTGGCATTGCCCTGGGTAGATGGAAGCCATGCACGGTTGATGAAAGGGGCACTGACGAGCGGATGTTTTCGGTGGCAATACTACTGTCGTTAACTGACACATAGCAAGATGTACCATCAGAGTGCATCCGGGAGGCTTGGGTCCTGGGAGTCTGGCTGCAATACATAAGGCTTTCTTTCCTGGCTAAGGCTCTCTCCTGAGTCCATCCCATGTCACGTGACTCTCGGCAATCCGAGGGCACCCTTCCTCTGTCAGACCTGTGTCTTAATCTTTGTTCTCCTGCCAAGCTTGCCCACGGAAGAGGCCCTGACTCATGTTCCTTTGTCTAATTCCGAAGCCGATCTCTGCGTATAAGGGGATATTCCACGGTAGATAAAAAAAGATGGTGCAGCAGTGCATGATGGGATTGCCACCTGTTGTCCGTCCCTTTGCTCCTGTTCAGTGCGACACGCGTTCCCCACGCATGGGCCTCCCATGTGACGTGGAGGCTCACGAATAAATACTGCTTTTGAAAAATGGGGATTAGCGAATTAAAAGAAAAAAAAAAACATAAGTTGATTTGACACAATGTTTTCTGGTGGTGGATTTGTCACACTATGATACCCTGTACCCATGAATGTCTCTCTTTATTTAAAAAAAGTCCTAATTTAAATGCCTGTTGAAGGAACATGGATATTTTCTTTTTGTTTTTTTTTCTGAACAAGTATTTCCCCTAATGTTGTAAATAAGATTACAAATCTAAATCTACAAGTGCAACACAAACAAGTGACTAATGTCATGTGACTCTTGGTCAGCTGGGGTGACTGAAAAAGGTTAGTATAGCTATGTTTTCGCATAAAGCGGCACGAGTGCAGTTATGTAACCCTGGTCGACAGTTTGCCTCTGCGTTAAGTGTTCAAGTACAAGTGCTCTGCTAGGTGATGCATCCAGAAAAGACAGGGGGGCTTTTCCAAGCCTGGGATTTAATCCCTCCATGCAGCATCCAATAGGACCTGTTCTTATATGGCATTTGAAGCATTTTTTTTTTCTTTTTTCAAAATCAGCCCACACAAAGCTACAATAGACATGCTCACCTCATACTCAGGAGTCATTGCAGTATGAAAGGATTTTTTTTTAGTACATTGAAGAACACAGAAAAAAAATGCAAAGAGCTTTTGTTAAATATCACTTATAAAGCCCCACAAATCTGCAGTGAGAGGTGCAAACATTATACATCGGGCTATTCAAAGGCTGTTCCATATTGTCAGAAATGGATTTCAAAATGTGAAGTAAAACCAGACAAAGATGAAAGATAAGGCCACAAATTTAAATTAGGGTGTAGCAGGCTATGTACATATACTGTATATGTTTAACACCAGACAACGTGTACAGACGAAATAGTGTTACATTTTCCCCAGGGTTAAAATTGAGTCTTTACTATGATCAAACAACTAAATTTATTTATTTATTTGTCTGTTTGTTTGCTATTCATTCATTCGTTTGTTTGTTATTCATTCATTCGTTTGTTATTCATTTAAGTATTCGTTTGTTTGTTATTCATTCGTTTGTTTGTTATTCATTCATTCGTTTGTTTGTTATTCATTCATTTGTTATTTAAGTATTTGTTTGTTTGTTATTCATTCATTTGTTTGTTATTCATTCATTCGTTTGTTTGTTATTCATTCATTCATTTGTTATTCATTTAAGTATTCATTTGTTTGTTATTCATTCGTTTGTTTGTTGTTCATTCATTCATTTGTTTGTTATTCATTCATTCGTTTGTTATTCATTTAAGTATCCGTTTGTTTGTTTAGCATTTGTTCAATGGAAGGGGAAAAACACCCGGATGAGATGCGTATTGCTTATGTTGCTGGCTACATTTTACTCGTTTGCTCAGATAATGCCATTCTTATAGCTACATTTCCTACATATTCAACATACTGATATTGCACAAGGTAACCAATAAGAAAGCATATTACCCAGCGCACAAGGTCAGGCTCAGTGCAATGAATATCAATTCCGATATATTTCTGAAGATATCCTTTAGTATCTTGAGTGTGAACCTTGAAGTATCGACTGTGGTTCAGTATATGCCAATGCAATGAGCAATGTACTGCATGTATCAGACCTCACAGTAAAATGGCCAAACTCTTTAAAAAATTTTCATTTTGGCTTTTAGCGGTACTGGGCGAAGGCCTTGTGTTGCCCTAGGCAACCTTCACTGCTAGTGCTCCCTGTCTGAGACAAAGTGAATCCGGCTTTCTAAGTTGATGCCCCTGCAGAAGATGGTGCCTCATACAATGTCAGCTAATTGGTGGACCGGCTCTGTTTGTCAGGAAAATGTGTTTTTTCTCTCTCTCCTTTCAAACCATCTTTGCAGGAATGACCATGAAAATGAGGATTACACGGGGAACCCCTACATGTCTTCTCCCCAAGAGGAAATCTTTTCTGAAGAAGCTCTCACTTAAACCACAATCAGTTAAATATCTTTTATTCATATTGCATTTCAATTTCAAAAAGTACACACTAGTCAACAGTTATTCATATTTACATGCAGAGATTGGCTGCAATATCTTTGTGTTTCATTTATAATTTGTTCCTTTCAGAAAGTATTAATTGTACAGTCAGTACTTCAGCTCAGCCACTTACAGCCCTTTTCGAACCCGGTGAGAACGTAAACCCCAAGGTGAATGCCAACAGCTTTCACATTGTTTTTTGTGTTAGAAAATGAGTTGTATTAATCACATACAAAAGGGCGACTGATGAAACTTATGGTGGTAATTTACACCAATGAAAATTAAAATGAAACGAATCATTGGAAAGAGTTGTTTGCAAAGAATATCGGTATGGGTGAGAACGGATTAATGCAATGGTTTTCAAGCGATTTGGAGCAAGTATCACTTCGAAATCAAAATCGGCAAGTGCCCCATGGGTGAAAAACATCACAGTGACCTCAATACACTCACTCACATTCTCACACACACACACACACACACACACACAAGAAACTGCACTTACCGTTTCAGTGAGGGGGGTGAGCTTGCTTTTCAGGTTGATTAATATCTTATTCAACCTGAAAATGTATTTTTTTATATCAAGTAATTTTACATTGATTTCAATTTTAAATGCCATTTTTTTTTCAGCACAAACACCATATTAGCTTGTTCTGCTAACACAGTTTAGAGAACCACTGGATTAGGAGTCGGACTCTGGTTTTTGCGGGTTGGTTAGTAACCCATACTTGGGATGTAGCATAAGAGTTTTAGGACAGGCCAGACCCAGGTGGGTAGGAGGGGAGGGGCCTGGATACATTGGGAGATATGGAGGTGGGGGGGCATTTTACAGGGTCCATAAATATGAAATATTATCATTTATATGTTGGGAAATGATATTACCTCTGCTCTTCAAATTGTACCAATTGACCCCCCCCCCTTCCCACCACAATTGGTAAATTCTATTGTGGGGGACCCATATTTCTTCTCCCTTCCTTATCAGGGGGAGCCCAAGTTGAAATTTTGTCAGGGGGGCCATGGGTTCTAGGTACACTCTTGTTGTTTGAGAAAACTGCTTCCTTAGTATGGACAACAGGGGCTCCGTGCTCGACCCATAGGACACAGCAAGAAGACTCTCCTCGCAAACAATAAAATCTAAAGGACCCTGTTCTTTAATTCTCAGACCCATAGCTTTTATTCCATTTCATTAATAACCTGCAACGAAAATACACTGTCTTCAGCCTTAAATGTTTGAAACTATACAGGGGACTGGGAGTGGAATTCCCAGTGAAACCATTAGCATCAGGAAATACTGCTAGATTGTTATGAAAGACAGGTTTTGAAATATATTGACTCTAGATGTGGAATGAATAAAAAAATCATCAAGCATGTAATTTAGAAATCATAAGATGCCCTAAACAATCAGCAGTGAAAAATGAGTATTTAACAGATTTAAAATTATGCTAAATGTTTGTGTCCTGCATAAAATCTATATGTTGAAAACAAGAAGTTTCTTTTTTTAAAAAATAAAATATATTGTTTCAGTTCAATGGGGTGGATGTGTCCTATATTGTGTTACATTATGCCAAGCAGATAAGGCTTCATCTACTAGTAATCATTTGATCTCCTTCCTTATTTATCACCATAAAAAAATCATTTTTGTCAAAAAGAAACACCTATATGAATGTCAGGTGAAACGGCAATGTATGGTACAATGAAAAATGCACTAAAAGTGAATTAATTAAAAGGAAGCATTTTAATGCAATTCTTCAGTAACATAATCCTGCTTTAGATGTTATTCTCTCTCACACACACACACACACACACCGACTTTCATCTTCCTCTTTGAAGTTTCGATTTAACAGCCACAGATTCTCTAAAACGCTTCTCCCTCTACACTTTTCATATATATAGGCCATTAAATCTGTAATTGCTTTTGTTCACATTTAAGTATATTACAAATTAGGAAGTTTAAAAACGTTTTAAGAAATTCTCTAATATTTACAATATTATACGGCTCCATTTTATATGTACTCACAGAAGATTTCATATATACAACTAGCAACATATCGCAACATAGTATTTAAATCCCTGACCCCCTTAAAAATTACATCAATAATATAAAGACAGCTATTTACCTGCTAAATTATAGTTGAGATGGAAAATCTAGATACCCAGGTAATGTCTTACAATAGAGCACTTGCAAAAAATTTTTTTAAATAAAATAAAAATGCATGTATTCAGAAATGTAGGTACATATGTATAATCAGCTATGCACTTTTATGAGACGCACAATGAATCAGGCTTTATAGGATATGAATGATACAAAATGATGCAGTAATTGCATGTACACTCTGTATACAGAAGATTCATTGTGACAGTAGCTACATGACTATTACAGTAACAACATAATATTACTTAGTAACTATAATAATTGTAATGATAAATCAAATGTTCATAATTCATTTTCAATGTTATATCAGGTTTATTTCCGATACGTATTTAACGAATCATCCAAAATGAAGATTTACTCTTGGTATTATCCGACGAACTTTATAAACTGCTGCAGTCTCTTATAAGATTAAACATTAACCAGTTTTTTATCTGACACTTAATCCAGTTATTTAGTTGGATATTTTCCAGAAGAAACAAGAGCACAAATCTTCCTGATACTCAGGGGAACATGAGGGGGGATTCTCTTCCTTCTTAGGGGTATACAAGCATGGACCCCACATTTAGGGGTACATGAGGGAGGGAGGGGAGGGACCCTCCCAACACTCAGGCGGCTACAAATAATTGACATGGCATGTCTGCATCATTACAAGACCATTTGCTATCCACTGCTGTCTGGACCTGTGCAGTATTTATATTAAGGCATTGTAAAGGGCTCATGGGAGTGTTTTGGTCCCGCCTCCTCTAGTTGCTTGGACCCGCCTCCTCTACAATCTGATTGGTTATCACTCTGAACCAGTCATTTTTCATTCTGCCCTCAGAATATTTTTGTGTAGGTAAAACTCCCATGAGCTTTCAATGGAATGACATCGATCACGAATCAAATCATGACACTTAAAACACAGGATGTAACATACAATGAAACAAAGAGGATATTTTAAGGAAGACTTGGTTTAAATTCTTATTCCTGTCAGGGTACCCTGTCTAATTCCTGCTGTTTACTTTGGCTTTTGGAAAGGGAAGATTTCCATGATTATAGAAAAGAAGTTACACACCTCGCAAACAGACAGCATAAAAATGCTATTACTATCCACATGAAAGTAGAGCTGATACATTTAAAAGGAAGCAGCAACCGAATCATTTGTTTAAATTATATATATATAATTATGTGAATAGCCTCCATTTACGTGATGTTCAGTGAACTATGATTACAACAATTTTTTAGTAAGGAAGCTTCATTCCCTCTTGCTGCCAGTTTGAAAACAGTGATTTTATATTGTTTAATGCTTGCAAATGAAAAGATTTGAGACTAAGTGTAGCATAATGTTAGCAAGGGTTAAGAAGTTATGAGTAATAGTCAATGATGAACCACACCGGCATTAGTTTTAACAAGAGAAACATCAACTGGTCCATTGATTTGACTGAATTTGAAAATATCCAAGAAATAACTAGTGCAATTATTAAATCGGTTAGATGTGTGTAGAGGTGGAGAGTTCAGCTCCAGAGAGTACAAATCCAGACCAATATTTTGTTTCAACCAAATACTTGCATACTGTGACTCTTTAAACTGAACTGGTTGGTTGAAACAAAATCCTGGTCTGGATATGAACTTTCTGCACCTGAAATCTCCATCTCTGGATTGTTTAATTGATATCAAACAGTAGCATCAGTAATAGGAATGATTATGTGTGTACTCTAGGTGTGAAACAGATATCCCTGCAGCTGCCCTTTATAGCTAGCTATATAATATATATTTGTATATTCATTTCTTTCATACTTCTAACCTATTGCTAGAGTTCGAAAGTCTGCAAATTTTATTGCATACTGTGCCCATGTTTGGTTACATTTCATCTGCAGTCTGGGAAGCCACTTATAAACCACTACAGCCATGTAACATTATCCATGTGGATACTATCAATATTTTATATGTTCATTATCCTCATTTACACAGTCTATTATTACTTTTTGTGTTCTAGCAAAAGTTGTGTATAAATGATCATATCAGGACAAAAGATTATCACGATTACGGAGATTATTCAACCATAATAGACCGGTTTTGAAATGAGATGCCATTATATCTTGGTTATACACAAGCTTTGTCACCAACCTACACATATATAAAATTAAATAGGAATAGAAATCCCCGTAAAACTAGAAGACAAGCCATAACTGCGCAAAGGATAACAAACCATGCTAATAAAATGAACGTGATGTTTTTTCATGAGTGACGCCAAAGGGACATTGTGCTGTTGAGTGTTTTGCTGTTCAACCCGTCTACTTCTGATGGATTTCTTTACATGGAGAAATGTGCGCTAAACAGCTGCCAAATGGCTTTTATCGCAAAGAAGTTAAAATGGCAGGTCGATATTTCTGTCTGGCTGGATGGTTTGAACAGTTTCCTGTGCAAAGTATTCTGGGTAATTCCATGACAGATGCTTTTCTCTCACATGGCTTTTAAATACATGCATCTAAATCAAATAAATTTAAAGTCACCCCCCCCCCCAAATGCCCTCAAGTAATAAACAGAAATGTACCATTCTTCATGTAAACACAAAGTATACTCCATGAATGCTCGCGTAAAATAAGATAACATGTTAACAATCATATACAAGAGATATTTACAGTTCATTGTGAAAGTCGAAGGTGGAAACGCGCCTCCTTGCTCCGGATACTTCCAAGTGATGCACGGCCTCATTCGCTGCCTTAAGCGTTGCCTTTGTAACCATTATTAGCAAAGGAACTGCGACAACGACAAGTGTCAATATATTACAAATGAAAATCACTGCAGTGTTGGGGAAATAAAAATGAAAAAATCGCATTAAATTTTGTCATCGTACAATTAGACCAACAAGATTGTGTGTTACCACCTTTCAAAAATGCATTTCAGAGTTGATGAAAGCAACTACAAAACAAATCAAGGCAACTCAATAAACTAATCTTAAAAAATTATAATGAAAAACATAACGTATTTTAACAAAGAAAAAGGTAGTTTCTCTGAATTAAAATAGATAGTACTCTATTTTAGTAGTACTTTTTCAGTATGTACACTATGTAACACTGTGGATTTGGCAGTAGGGTTTTCAATGGCAGAAACTAGTATAAATGAAGTATGGCGTTATATGTTAATAAATAGAATCTCGTAACATTCTATAAATAAAAAATGGGTAGTTAAAAAATCTTTATTTACAAATCCTCAACTATAATTTATGGAATTCTGTAGGATGAATGGAACATTCTTGGCTAATCATAAAACCATTTCATCCAGGTTAAAACAATTAACCTATAAAAATTTTATCAAAACATACTACTTTTTATTATAATCATGTATTTAGTGAGATGGCCTAATTTACACTAATACGTAGTGCTTACATAATTCTCTAAAAAATATCTGAAATATTGAGATAATGGCTGCAAAAACAATATTCAGAAAAAAAACAATAAAGTTTTTTTTTAAAAAATAAACTATTTACGATGCAAAACTGAAAGACTTGACCAGGCACGGTATGAAAATGTATTTTTTTAATTTCTTCATTCTATGTTTTTTAACGTGTTAGCCAGCAATTCAGGTTTTCTGAAATAAAATGGACCCAGTTCTGACTGTAGCTCGGGTGTGACAGGAATTCAAAGTCTTGCTCGCGTTGGAAAATCTATCAGCATAGAGGCATCGCCACCCGTTCCCTCGCCATCGGCATTAGTTGACGTAGTAGAGCCAATAGACGATGTTGAAGAAGGAAAATACAGTGGGGAAGATCATCCTCGACCACCTGTCGATAGAGTTTACGTCCGTCAAGTCGGGGATGGTGATCTTCAGCTGCGATGCACGCCTCCGTAGACGACTCTTCTTCTGTGCCACGTGGCGCTCCAGCGCATTGCGTCCGAAGTTGGGCCTGGCCAAGCCGGCTTTGCGGTACTGGAGCGCCGAGCTGTCATAGGCCAGCATCGTGCTCCGCGGGTCACCAAGACCCAGGGTCAGCTCTGACGTTCCCATGTCATTCTTGATTTCCAAGGGGCTCAAAAGGATGTTTTCATGGGGGTCCATCTACAAATAGAAGTAGATTTGTCAGTGTGGTCAATAAATCTTTCATTTAGCTACATGCTTTGCCTGTAGTTATCTTTATTATAATACACACAAGCATATAATGTCAACGACTACAAGAGCTACAGTCTTGATCTCAAGATACATAGTCATGTAATGGTAATACGAAGCTAATTCGTTTAACTCTCAGTGGTGTGTAACAAAAACTTAACAATGAAATATCCAATAGGTCATCATTAAACATCTGAAACATTTGAGTTTCATTGACCGTGCATGTTACATCAAAACAATCCTTGATTGCTAGACCACTCTTATACACGGCCTTCCAACTCCACACACTTGTTCAGACACAACAAAGAAGTAAATACACAATAATAATAAACAAGCAAACGAACTAATGAGAGAGCAGGACCCAACCAAGGGGCCCAAGAACAGAACCAGGTGGTTCTAATGGAAGAAGGGATGAGGGCGGAAAAAGAGAGATGAAGAGAAAAGCGGATGTTATGGGAAGTTCCAGTAATGGGTTTAAATGTGAAATGTTCTCCTCATTGTTACTAAATGTCTTTTAATCAATCATGTAATTCTTCCCTAAATCAATACTAATAAATGCGTGAGTCGTGTAGCTACGAATCCTGACAAAGCCTCTCACAAGCAGTGATCCGACTGAATACTACAGCTCTCATATCTGGCAGCCGCAGTGTAATCTTGAGCTAATCCTATTTTCTTTCCACTTCACTCTTTGTTGTGCAACTCAAGTGCTTATTTTCCTAAGTTAATTGTGTTTTGTGGGGAATTCATACATTTTATTCAAAAAAAAGGTATTACATGTCAGCATCAATGGCTAAAGTAATTACAGAAAGTACCTACAGACCTGTCATGCATTGTTCTTCGGTGCGCAAATTTGACGTAAAAAATTAGTGAAGAACGGGAAGATGGTGGTGGTGGAGATGGTCATGATTACTACTTAAAAAAAGTGAATACAAATGTGAAGCTTGTTCTGGTCGAGTATTAATGGAGGTTTAGTGCAATGCATGTTATCCATTTTGGACTGTTAATCCAGTACCTTATTCTTTTGTTCCCCTAGTCCTATTGCTGCATCGTCCACAAAGATCGGTTCCCACATCGAGTCATGAGCATCAATGTCCCTCTGTTTCATTCTGGCATAGAGAGTATCATCTCTCTGAACTACATTTCCCACCAACCACTGCAAGCATACAAAATCATTATGTGGGTCAGTTGCATCATCTCTCTGAACTACATTTCCCACCAACCACTGCAAGCATACAAAATCATTATGTGGGTCAGTTGCAAAAAAAAACGTATATAGGAAGAAGAAGGGTGAAGTTACAATTCTCACAGCAAACTACATTGACTAAAGGGCGTTTGAGAGGATGCAGGCGTTTTGATCCGCAAAACGAGGCTCCAGACATCCCTCAACTCACTCTTCCGTGCAGGCCTCTCACCTCAGAGACGGCCGCATCACCTGCTTTCCCAGACAAAACATATGCTGCAAACAATCTGTTTGTGATGTGATTAATTGTGCAAAGGTCTTTCTCCGCTGCATCAAGTGCACAATGCTTAAAATGATCGGCTGCTGGCCTGTTGTGTCTCACATACCTGGTTTTTACAACAATATGCACAGGATGAAACAATTACTGGTGTTTCTTTATTAGACTGCGATGTCACTTGTAACATGGATTGTCATCAAAATGTTAGAAATGACTTTATAATACAATATAATATGTGGAGCTGTTGCCGATCAGATTATGAATCCAAAGGAAAACTAACAGAAAGATGAGGTACAATCTCACACCGTCCTAAAATTTAAAATCATTTCAATGAAAAACAAACTTGTAAACATATTTGGTCTGGATGACTGTTTTTCTGAAGTGTTAAGTTACCTAGTTTCCCCTTTCAGATGCTAAGCTTTTCAATTTCAATTTCAACGCCATTAATTTGCACTATAAAGTTATTCACAGACTGCATAAGAAGAGAATAGACTCCAGTGTGTGAAGCGTAACTAAGACACTCACTCATTATTGTTTATTGCTTGTTTGTATTGGTTCAGTGTTTTTTGTACGTATGTAAGGGCACATAACCGCTACAGGAATTAGATGTCGCTTCTATCTTTGGGTCAGGCAAAAATGTAACTAGCAGTTCCAGTGTACACCGTGGCAGTGTAAAAAATCAGAAAGTCAGACGGTGAAATCACAGCGAAGACATGGGAACAGACCAGACAGGCACGGTATGCTGCCATTAATAGTGCGGCAAGAAAACCAATCAAGATATCAGGCACTGAAACTGCGGCCATCTTGCAGGACGCTTGTGAATTTTAATTCAGAGTTCTTACTTTTTAAAACTGTCTCGGTGACTCGAGCACCCGCAGAACAAACATTGAGATCTGCAGACTGTCAGCAATTTCCATTTTTGATTAACTGTTTAATATTTCCCATGATCTTTTAACTACTTTTATTAAAAATCCAATTAGCCTATTTATAACATTAATGATCATTACGACTACAGAGTTTCAATATTAAAATCAGCGTTTCCCCCAGCACTGATAATTGCAATAATGACATAATATGCTGATACTAATAAATTCAATACTACAATAATATAACCACACGTTAAATAAAGACACTCGCATTCGACGCAGGCAAATTCCGCCGGTCTACCTTGTTGGCCTCCATCCTCATCTTCTCATTATTAGCAGTGGCAGCTTTCTCCGCAGCTTTTTTTTGTCTCTGCGGCCCTCGGCCGAAGAAGATGTAGTTTACTAAGGCGTACTCCAGCAGGGCGAGGAAGACGAAGACGAAACAGCCCATGAGGTACATGTCAATGGCCTTGACGTAGGGGATTTTGGGAAGTGTCTCCCGTAAGTGCGTGTTGATGGTGGTCATGGTCAGCACGGTGGTGATCCCTGCAAGGCGGCATCATGAAGACCAGTCTCAGAAATCAGCATCCTCTGACGGCCTTTCAGCCACCAGACCAGAGTCACAAACGAGATGTATAAGCAAGGGCTACAAAACCATTTGTACCACCAGTCAAAAGCTTTTACACACACTGAGATTTTCTACGTCGGCATGTTACTCACTTAACTTTTACTAAAAATACACACAATATTCTTTACTAACAAACAACTTTACAATATGTTCACCATTTGAGTACCTTTATTAGCAAGAAAATGTCATATCTTTCATGCATCAAGTAACCTCCTCTATCAGTTATAACAGCAGAGAAAATTAGAGGCATCCTTGCTACAAGAGACATTAAATACTGCTCTGTTTCATGGGATGAAGCAGGTAGCTAGTGCATTTAAAGTTAAAGGACGGCCTAGAATCTGACTATTCCATCACCACACAGCCAGTTAATAGGGTGTCAGACATGCACTGTTACAGACTCTTTCCACGTTATAAAGGAAACTTATTTTATTTGACTTATATTTTCATTTATAGTTGTGCACTCAACTTTCCAAAGCTTAACAAGAGTAAAGAATCTGCGGTTTATTAAATAAATGGAAAAGTGGTAAAAACCTGTGGCGTGTAAAAACCTCTGACTGGTAGAGTAGGTGGTACCAAGCTGAAATATCAAGAAGACAGTTAGTGGTAAAGATCAGGGGTGGGGAACCTGACCCATGGAGGGCTGGTGTGGGTCTGGGTCTGGGTTTTTTGGGATGACCTCTCAATCTGCCAGTAATAAAACAATGATTCTTAACCACTTGGATCCATGGATCAGGTTCCCCTGCTGTAGCTGCCATACATTCTATCTGCATCGTGTAATCAACATTTAAGTGCTCTTTCATGAATTTGCCAGATAAGCAAGTTTCTGGCATAATGTATAATATAGTCAACTGACAAGACGATTTTGGCACTGATTCCTCTCGCAAAGGTTCCTGAGCTGCTCCTGTGCTGAATCCACATAATTTAGGCTTGGAATACGTGTTTTTTTCTTTTCTGATACGTAGGGAAAACAAATGCTCTTTTTCTGATCTAACGTACATTTGGAATTCATAGAGTTATTCAGTTTGCTAGGGGGTGTCTGTGTTATTTACACGTTAGTGAATTTACTAGCACAAAAGGAATAATGTTTCCCAGCATTAGAATCCGGGGCTCGTTTCACAATATTCACATGACAGAAAATTGATTGGGACTTTTAAAGATCGTGTTTCCATTTAAGGGCATTGATTTGGCCCCAACCTCGTGCCCATAGCTTCCGGGATAGGCTCCGGACCCCCCGCGACCCAGAAGGATGAGCGGTTTGGAAAATGGACGGATGCATTTGTCCACACCATTGTTTGTCCTCTGCCTTTGTGCCTGCCAAATGACAGGGAGCAGTCATTGATGAAGGGGAGGCTGGCTGTTAGGATGATCAGAGGGCTGACATGCCTCTGACTATGGAGCAGATAGCAGTTTTATTGCACCGTTTACGATCGTCAGCTTGGTGTTTAATACAAGGTACCGGCGTTTCTCTGTCACCCCTTTAAACATGCAAAGCTCCCGCATTTGAAGCATGACTGTGGCGTCTGTCAGCGATCCAGCAGGATAAGAAGCCTCTAATCTGGCCGAGAGGGGCCCGATGTACTTTTTTACACTTCCCAAATCGCCTCCCTGCAAATGATTCTCAGCTTCCAGCTGAGGTTGTGGCACGCGTGCGGTTCCGGCCAATCACTCCGGACTTCCGGAGCGTGGCGGATCGCCGGAGCGAAACGTGGGCCGAGCGGGACCCTTAACAGGACAAACACGGTCCCAGTAAGCGGCACAGCGACCTGGCAGCGGGTTACGTAACGGTTAAAGTCACGCACCTCACTGGAGTGTCCTTCATAGTCCCATTTCATCATGACATCGGCAGAGCACCCGGCTGGACAAGTAGCTAAATCTGTATCCGCACTGAATAAGCTTAATACGCTAAATATAGACTTAACATACGTAATGTGAAGTTAAAGATTCGCTAAAGGTATTGTGCCCCCACTGAACAACACAGAAAACAACTGATCGATAAAAAATGTAAACAGCCAACGGGAATTACAAATTAAATATTGCACTTAAGAAAATGGCACGTTGTGAAGCGGTGCAATCAACAACACTTTAGATTATGCTGCACCACATTAGACAGCAATGCATACTCACCTTTCCATAAAATATTTAAATTTAAATAATGAAGCATGCGGCCCGCTTCATTGCATGATCAGTTAATCATCCAGAGCAGTAGCGAAAATAAATACTGTTTCTAAATAATAATTAATGAAATAATCAGAAAGTACACAAACAAATCACTTTAGCGCAGGTGTTGACTTCCTACTTACTTGCTAGCCTCTAGTCGTCATTCCCCTTGTTTACGTGACAAATTTTTTGATTGCCTGGATTTTGGTAAGAGAAGGATTTAGGCCCATGATTTTCTTATCTATTTTAAAAATATATGTACTACTACACCAAATATTAAGCCTTCGTTTCAAACTTTTGTTTAATCAGTTATCTTGTTACCCATATACTATAAATTTGGCCCAAATAAGTCAAATATTTGGCCTGTTTGTGTGATCAATGCCCCGCCCCCCCCCAAATTTAATTTTATAACCAGCACCTCCCCACCCACCCAAAGGCAGTGCCCTTTGGATTTTTGCTGGTGGTGTTACGTATTCCTCGAGGAAAAGTAGCCCAGTGACATGGCCTTACATGGAGTTCGGCCTGATTGAGTCACGTCCGTTCGCATTCACTGTATGTCTGAGGTCCACGGCAAATAATATACACTGATCGAGAAATGTAGTAGGATGTTAGAGGATTATTGCTTAGTGTGACAGGTGCTGCCAGCCGTATAATGACCCACTATCCATATCTAACCTGTAATACAGTATGCATACAGTAATGAATATGTGATGGACAGTTATTACATTCAGATCGTCATCTAAGGAGGGTACTCCTGCTTTGTGCCCTCTGGTGCCCGGGATTGGCTCCACCCCGCCACCCCTGCACTGCCTAAATGTTTGGAAGATAGATGCATGGATATTTAAATATAATCTCTGGCATGCATGTGTCTGCACGTCTTGGGCGAGAACCAGAACGGGGCCATTTGGCGTTCCTACCCAAAGCCACTCTGGCAGCGGAGGCATCGTAGTTGATCCAGAAGGAGACCCAGGAGAGGATGGTGATGAGGATGGAGGGCATGTAGGTCTGCAGGATGAAGTAACCGATGTTCCTCTTCAGCTTGAAGCTGAGGGAGAGTCGTGGGTATGATCCTGCAAAGGGGAGCACACCCACATTTGTGCCTAATTAAAAGTAAACACAGAATGATGTCCTCAAGGCTTTCGCTGGCCTCTCTCTCAAGGTGGCCACCACGGGTTTGAACTCACATTAAATTTTCATGATGCTGCAGCACCCAGGAAATTCCATTTACACATGCTATGGGAGAAGAGCTCCTTTCTACACCATATGATCTATACCTAAAGCCTATTTATACATTGTAGCCAGAGCACTGAACCCTACACAGGATGCAGAAACTCTTTCGGGGGCGTTGTAATTATTCCAGTCTAAAAAGAGATAAATTCTTAGGGATTATGCCTTAAATAACAGCAGTAATGAAGCCAAAAATATTTATAGCAATGTAAACAAAAGCCCAGGAAGTGAATTGGGAGGGGATGCTTTGGCACCAGGCCAAGGGAGACGCCAACTGGTGTTCGGTGTCGGAACGTGCCGACGGGAAGGTGGTGACGATATGACGAAGGCCAAGAAGTCTGCACGTGGCGTCGGGCCAATCCTACCGTAGTCGCTATTTGGACAGCCTCTAGGATTCTGTGTGTGTGTGTGTGTTTACATGCTATAACGGAACACAGGTAAAGGAGCAGGGAAAAAAAGGACTGGCTTCTATTTTTACGGAACGACTGCACACAGACTGCGGGGTGTGGTGGTTCAGGACACTGGGCACTTAACCTGACGGTGAAGGTGTCCCACAGTCACCTTGACAGAGCTACCCAACCTGAACTGTTCCAGTAAAATATTCTACTTTATAAATGGATAAAACTTGTACTTTGCTATGGATGAAAGCATTGGGTACGTAATTAGTTGTAGGTAAAGATTAAATGGTGGGGTCAGTGAAACGGGGGTAGATTATGGTTCAAAAGCACTCGTGGGAGTTTTATTTACACAAAAATGTTCTGAGAGCAAAATGAATTATGATTGGTTCAGAAAGATAACCAATCAGATTGTAAAGGAGGTACGTCCAAGCAGCTATTGGAGGCAGGGCCAACCAATCAGATGTCTTGGTTCTGCCACTTCTAGCTGCTTGGACCCACCTCCTATATAATCTGAATGGTTATCTCTCTGAAAGAATCATTATTCATTCTTTTATGTAAGTGAAAACTCTCACGAGCTTCCAAAGCAGTCGCATCTCTGTTGGGCCCTTGAACAAGACTCTTAACCCCCCCAAAACACTTCAGCGGTGCTGAGTAAATGGCCCGACCCTGTGCTTGGGCCCTAAGCTTTGCTCTTAGCTGCATATATGTATGTGGGCGTATACGTCTCGAAGAAGAGCATGATGGGATATGCGAAGTCTTCCAATGTACCTGAACCCATACTTGTGCAAATGACAGGTAAAGATTAGTTTCTTTCTCCCTCGCTTGCTTTCACCTTGACGCCTTAACTGCCCTCAGTCCTCGCGCACTTCATAAATAATCCCCTTCAGTTCCAAATGTGCGCCAGGTCAGAATCCCTCCGGAATTGTTCCTTCTCCAGAGTAGATCTGGAACACGCTCTCCTAGTGACTGTTTTTCTGATTGCTCGCATCAGAAGTGTATGGATATGAAAATGTAGTTCATAATGTAAATAAATTAGGCTGCTTTGAGACAGCTCTCTGTTTGAAGATCAGAAAGTCAAAATGACGGCATGAAGTCTCTCAGCTACTGTGAAGATGACAGTATGATATGCTGCCCATCCTAACCCCCCACTGTCCCCCCCTAAAAAATACCAATAATGTGTTCCCTCCCTAAATGTCCGGTGATAAATACACAGGGATGCACCTAGTTGGTACAGGTGCATGCACTTGCTGCATCAAGCACGGCAATAAATGCAAAAAAATTTACATTTTAGCCTTTATATGTTAATGCAAACTTCATTTGCAGCGTAATGCAGGGTAATTCCTGGCTCTAGCAGTATAAATATGCTTCAAAAATACACATACAGTATATGCTACCTTGTATGTAAAACATAACAAATGGTGCTGGAGTTGCTATGCTATGTATATGTCCAAGGGAGACGCTTCAAAGTTAACATGACATGGCCCTAGAGGAAGACACAAACTTTTGCCACCTCCCTATTAATTTCAGCCCCCTTCCCCATGTCGAATTACCACGAGACTCTTGTCATTGCACCAATAGACTTTGATCTGCCTGCATTAGCACTGCATGCTCTATAGACCATGACGTAGCCAAGGAAACTGTAGTATTAAGCTTTGCTAAGCTAAGAACCATCAAAAATACAGACGGTGGTAAGAGCTTATCTAGAAGGGCACACAGTTTCCTTATCAGCACTAACCTGGGCTTTCAGAAACCTGCTCGCTAAGGGGACATAACTAGAGAGGTACAGGATGCCTAAAAGTTTGCATGTAAATTATTATTTTTCCCTACTGTAGCGCACGACAGAAAATTGCTATACTATAGTATTCCTTTTAAAAGGAAATAGGTTAGGTGCCTATAAATGGTAATTGGTCATTTATGTATAGCTGGGAACAGCAATTTCAGGACTCCTGTCCAGATAATATGACGGGATTCATTCCTACTGACCACTTACTATTCAAACTTTTCCCTCGACTCTGACCTGGATAAGTCGCTTGAGGATGTATGGATGTTTCATTCGTAGTGGAACAATTCCCATAATCCCTCTGCTTATCTCTTGTGAGGTTTGTGCCGAGATGCAATTTTATTTCGTGTCGACAGCATAATAAACCCAGGCTGCTTCAGATTCATCTTACCGGTGGAGAAGACGACGTTCTTGGAGATGAGCTTGTAGTCCACGATGGAGAACTGCGGCAACTCTATCCGCTCCACCCCCGTCACTGCATGGTCACCCCCTCGCCAGTAGAACTCGATGTCATCTGTGGTATAGCCATCTAGGGCAGGGCAGAGAACGATTCGCGATTGGTCGATTGTGATGTCATAGGGGAACCGCCCTCTGGGTGGAGCCTCACGTCAGCCATGCAGCTTGTCTGAAATGAGACACAGCTTTTCTTGGGAAGATACCCAATAAGCCTAATAAAGATACTTCAGCAAAGAAAATACACACTTATATAGACCAGAATATCTGGAGGAAACTCCACTATGACATGGAGAAAACATGCAAACTCCACCGCCATGGAGCCATAGTGGAGACTCAAACCCTGGTCCCAGGGGTATAAGACAGCAGTACCAACCATTGGAACACCCTCCCCTCCAAAAAAAAAATGTCTTATTTTGAAAATATATATATAAATACTTTATTTGAATTTGCACGCTTTTTGAAATAATAGACTACATGAACAGGTCCCATGACCCTGTACCGAATAAATGGTTAAGAAGATAAACAGATGTATGGACCAGCAGAGTATCAACTGTGCTACATAGAGACAGCGGGCGAGGAAGGCCGTCCTCTTTTCGGTCTGCGATTCACCCAATTTTCGTTGTGATGAGGTCACTGGGGTCTAATGTGTCACCGGGGTCTAATGACTTGTCACTTTCATGCTATTCCTCAGTACATCACAAATCCAGTCTATTTCTTTTTCATGCGGCACTAGTTAGTCAACCTGTGTTCTGCTAGAATAACTTATTTCTTAAAAAAAAAACGAATTGCAGGAGTGCCTCATATATGAAATACGAAAACACACCTAATTGTTTTTGGTAGCAGAATGATTGATCTATTCCAGGGCACATTCAATCTATAACAATACCATCTGAGATCAATGCACCTTACAAATCAATCAAACGTATAGACGGCCGCCAGTGATAACATTTTACGTAATGTACAGCTAGATGTTGCATGCTAATGGATCCAAATGCTTTACTGTGCTCTCCTCTTGAAGTGCTTTTACCTTAAGGTCCAATTACCGATTGATCTCCTTTGAAGGCTTTTCCTCCATCCCTTCAACCAAGTGCCCTTAAGTCCTGTTGCTCTCTTACGCTCCAGTTTCTCAATCGGTGTTTTTTTGCCTTTGGTAAATTCGGTTAATTGTTTGCAGCAAATTTCTCAAGGTTTCATCATTTCTGGATCACTTATAACTTGCTTTCTCTTACCTGTTAGTGTGCTACCTTGATATATTAATGTCCCTTATTTTTGCATCCATGAATTTTCGAAGAGCATTGAGAACATACTGAGGGGTGGCATGGTGGCGCAGTGCTTAAGACATTTTGTCTGGCACCTCTAGAGACAAATTCATTGTCCCCTATTAGTTGCCAGGAAATTCGAGCAACACAAAACGTACAAAGTACTTTGCGTTTTCCGTTTTGGATGTACACCTATGGTGGACAGTTGACAGCAGTATTGATTAACTGTATAAAACAGAGCTTGGGGAGTCCTCTCTAACGATATCACAGCTAACCTCCCTGCATTGTATTCATTTATTAAAGAGAAAAGGTCCATACACTTCTTTAGCTATTTGCTGGATGGGCTTTTCCCGAGTCCATAAACAAGCCGACCGAAGTTCCAATTTGGTACAACTGCAACTTTCATGCGCCCAAACACCAAGCAATAAATGATTGAGTAATATCTTAAACTGCCCCAGCAAAACTGATTTTCTGCCAGAGCGTGAAGCTGCATCTTGTACAATCCAATGCTGTCTCTACACAGTCATCAAGTCAACTGACTCCAGGGCATGGGGTAGGTAGGCGACTGGGGGGGGTTGAATGGCAAAAAAAGTGGAATTAAATATTACAGCACTGTGCACAGGAAGACTCTTCCTCACCCCTTCCTGCGTTGTAGTCGCGTCTCCCGACAAGTTTTTTTTATCTGTTAGTGCCTAGGGTAGAAAGAGCTACAGCAGGCTGCAGAGCTTTCTCCTACAGAGCTCCTCAGCTGTGGAATGGTCTTCCATTGGATGTGCGGGTTTCAGGCTC
>JAODJX010000051.1:3923625-3934376 GCA_026776945.1 Isichthys henryi
TCTTTTTCTTTTTTTTTTTTTTTTTTTTTTTTTTTTTTTTTTTTTTTTTTTTTTTTTTTTCTTTTTTTTTTTTTTCTCTCCGTGTGTGGGGGGGCGGGGGGGCGCCGGGGCGCGGCCCCCCCCCGCGGGTATGGAGACCCTGGCACTTAACAGGGGCCCTTCAATACATTCAATTATATGTGAAATTGGGCTGGGGGGGCCAAGGGAACTTCTAGACACACCTTTGTATGGCATTTCTGAATCTACATGAAATAACACTTCCTAAGTGTCATATTTTTCTGACACCGGCCCTTTAAGATTTACGTAAATTAGTCGGAAGTCTTACCACCTGTACCTCACTTTGACATTTACATATATGGGTCTGTTGTGTGCTTTGGGAATAAGCCAGGCCAGACAGAGAGACATGGAGAACGCTGGCTACTTGAGGTATTATAGAGGTATTAAGGCTCAAATTAGTTAGTTAATTAGCTTGCTGACTCCACTGCCGAATTGACAGTTTTTTTTGTGGGGAAATCCTAACCCCCCTCCCCATCTGAATTTAATCCATAAAAATGACAAGTGTGAAATAAAATCGGTACAATTTCTGTGTCCCATGACTGTTGCGCGCTAACCCGCGGCGAGCATTTCGACACGGCGGCGTCTATCCGCGGCAGGTGTCTTCTGCCGCAATTCGTGTCCCATAATCCTCTGCGTTATACCTGACCTAATGCAGCTGGGGGTGCATTCAGCATACCGACTTATTTTAGCACCACGGTGTAGTAAAAGAAGGGGAATGGAGTAAACAGGCCAACCTAAAAGGGAATGAGGTCAATGCTGAAATTATGCAGGAGGCTCTTAAGAGATTATTAATGCTGTTCTTCATAGGGAAAAAAGAAACAAATTCCGACAAAGTCCTTTCGACTGCATCACTGTGAGGAGATAAAACTATGAAGAATGTATCAGAGACTGGGTGTGAAAGATCCCATTTCTGGTTATGTACTGGAACAGACAAGGACATATCTAATGTGTGTGCGTGTGTGTGTGTGTCTATATACATATAACTGCATTTATTACCAATGGGGAAATAGCTTTAAACATTTCTTTTGACCGTCTAAGACTTATGCATACTACTGCACATTATATTACATATATAAAAAATTACTTCCAACCTCTTTTCTCTGTTGTAGTTGCTGAACAAATATATATGTTCATCGATTTATTACTTCAAGTTAAATTTCATATCAGCTTTCACAGGGATCAGAAATCATGTTTGAGATCACTGGTGAAAAAGGGAAAAAAAGCGAGAGACACTGCAAACTCACGACCAATAAAACTGTGAGACGCCGCAAGCAACTAACCTGCTCTTAATATTCACGAAACCATCGATTTATCTTAATACACAGGCTACACGTAGTATATTACGCTATCAAATGATTTAGTGCGGGAGGCTGCAATAAAAACACATAAATCAAACACGGATTAGAGGAACAGCGATACAGGAACTCAGGATATATATTATGTATTTATTTATGAAGCGCTGAAAGTCAAATCAAAACGGTACAAATATAAACCAAAGAGAATATTAGGGAAGTTCAGCCTGGTGCCCGTCTCAGTTAAAGAATTTAAAGACATGAATTAACACAGCAGAAGAAAACAAAGATGTTAATAATTTCCAGTCCCATAATGAAATGCATATATAAATCAAGATGTAATCAAGATCTAAAAATTATATAATAGTATCGCGTGATTAACACTGCATGAATATATCCCCCACTCTCTAAGCTATTACTGCTACAGAAAATGTAACATTTTGTGTTGAACGGTTGTCAGGGATCTAGCGTCACTCGGCCAATCAGCAGTGTCGTTATTGTTTCCCTCCTCTATCATCCCGCCCACGACGCCCAGTGAGGCACACGTGGGTTTTCCTGTGGCGAACGCAGCAAAGCTATCGTCCTGGTTTCCTTCTGAGACCCTTTAGCCAGGCTGCCTATTAGCATTGTTTCCGGGCACCTGGGTGGTCCCAGGTCTCCTAGGTTACGCTCCAGGCTCACCACGATTGTGAATAGGCAGTTCCGGGCAACTGGTATTCCTTACCGGTGTATCCCCTGCATCGGAGATTGTTATTGTTGCACTTTCAGAAGTTCATTTGTCCTCATTAATTAGACACAGAGCACTTACTCCCCAAACACCCAAAGACCTCTTCAGCGAAACCCCCCTCCTTATAAAAAAACTACTCCCAGTGGAAATAAAATATATTTGCTAATAACTTAAAACAGAACATGAAAGATTAGGTTCAAATATATTAGCAATGCTTCCGAAAGTCACCCTGCCGTAGCTGATAACACAATCATTATGTAATTGTTGATCAGACATACAGTAGCAGACAGCGCTAATTAACAGTGGTTAGGTGAACTTGACTGAGACTGAAGTCTTAAAGGGGCAACGTCCTGATTTTCCCGAGTTCAATGCATCCCTGGGCCGAGGAGTGAGCGGCTTGCGTTGCACTTCATTGTATGACATCACTGCAGTAATTAAAAACGGTGTCCTCTCTTAAGCTGTGAGGTGAATAGATTTCTACAATTAACTGTTTTATTGTGTATACCGTTTGTTAAGGGATATGTCACGGGTAAAAAATACAGGAATATGTTTATCTGCAAAGGATGTATAGAGCATTGTAAGAGCACATCTTTATTACATGATGATATTATTATTATTAATAATAATAATAATAATAATATCAACGACAAGGTTTAAACTGCTGTGCCACAGTGCTACTTACTTGATGGCTGGAAGCCTTGAGTTTAAAAATGAGAAAAAAAAAATCGACCAATGTGATGATGTCATACAATGAAGACTGCGATTGGTTAAAGAACTGAAACAGAAGCCCCTCCCTTGTTGACCCAGGGAACGCGTCGAACTTGGCAAAATCAGCATGCCCCTTAAAGGTGTGAGGCTACCTCTTCGTCCTGGATTCTTTGTTGCTGTATTTTTTGAGTTTTCAAGAATTAAGGGGCGGGGTGGGACAGACCCCATAACCAAGATTTACCGTAAGGCTGTCCTGTCAGGCCGCTCGGTAATGAAAGGGACCCGGCGAGCCGCGATTGCAGCAGGTGGGAAAGAACACCACCAACAACAGGCGCGGAATAGTTTTTCATTTTCATTAGCGCTAACGCTAAAAAGGTGCCTAGCTAAATTAAGCAGGAACATTGCCCTGCAGGTTACTGAAGATGACCAGGAGTTCCCATTACCCGTCGTGCCAGCTACCTTTAATTGCTTGCTTCCCTCGGCCGTGTTTACTCAGTGGCTCGAGTGGCCTGTGACAAACATTAATCAGTGCGCTCTCTCCACCTGACAGCGACCTATCAGGGAAATGGGATTTGACCATGTGCCTTTTCCTATAACTCTTCTCCCTTCCCAGCATGCCCTTCTGCTCAGTCTGGATGAAGGTCGTTGTCATTAAGGTTATGCAAACATGGTATTCTTAGGTTCTTAATATGTTATGTTCTTAACGTGCTACATCCCCTTTAATTGGCCAGACTGCCTTAATACCAGGGAGTTCGTAAACTAATGAACCTGACATTTACCCATAATTCTCCTGATAAACAAGAAGGCCCGAAATAGGCAAGTGTCCTCAATTGCTAGTAGATTTCAAGGTGTTTTCCCTGATTGGGAAAAAGAAACACTTGTTTTTTTTTTCCAATGAAACGACTGAGAAAATAAGCAACCCGCCGAAACTTCTGACCAGTGGTTTTTACCTCCACTGCTGTGTTGGGAGCCTTTGTAAATCTGTGACTGATTCTGTGGATGAAAAACAAGATGTCATACGTGATATAACAGAGATGATAAAACCCAAATCGTGCCTGCAGGGCTTGCACTCAAAATAAAGCGGATCTCATACTGTGGTGCAGGGGAGGAGAAGACTTACGTGAGGAGCCAGACAGGAAAAAATACTCAGTAAACAGTAAACTAGCCAAGCAAACGTGAAAGAAGCCGTCCATCCATCCATCCATCCATCCATCCATCCATCAGAGGTGGATAGCTGAGGTCCAAAAAGTAAAAATCAAGATCAAGATTTAGTTTCAACCAACCAGTTGAGTTTAAAGAGTACAGTCATAGTCAACTGGTTGGTGGAAACAAAATCATGGTCTGGATTTTTACGCTCTGGACCTCAACTACATAAGATACATGAACCTAGAAAAGACACCCACTTATCATTTATACCTCTGACAACCATGCATCCATCAACTTTTCTTAACTGCCAATACAAGAGGGATGCCAACATTACACTAAATCAAGGCCTATACGACAACTGCAAACCCACATCAGAGTCCCCTCATACTCAGTGAGAGAGAAGAACGTTTAAACGAACATCAATGCACAGAGACTGCGGCAAGGGATAAAATGACAAAAGGAGTAATTAAACAATGCCTTGTCTTAATTTGAGCCTGTAGACTAAGCTTGGCCTGTTCTCCCAATTATTTACATCGAACGTATCAACTGGGAAGTAGAAATTGCTGTCAAACAGGATGGTTTTCTCCAAAAAGGACTCCGTTCTTTGCCCTTTGTTTTGCAAAGTCCTGCTTCAAACAGCCGTGCTAAAGCTGAATGTATTTAATTTTCATGACTTAGGAGTTTGTGTCAAAATCTCAAACACACAACTCCAAATATGTCTGGTGCTAATACAGGGATGTTTACCAAGCGTCATATTTTGTTGTGGTTCTTCAGGTCAGGATTTCCCAACCTGGTCCTCAAAGACACCCAGATGGTCCACATTTGTGCTCCGCTGAGGGGAAGCAAACGCATGGACTCCCGGGGGGGTCCCTGAGGACTCATGCGAGTAACACTGCTTCAGAGTAAACTGGGACGGTGGTGACACTCACAGCTCTCTATCTCCAGGGTACAGTTCTGTTCATCCAGTGGATACCGTCTGAGGTCCATCATGCAGGCAGCGGTGGTGGTGATCCTGGATGAAGACACGCAGGGAGAAGTTTCTCAAGGATCTGTTTCAACAGCCCTGCCGCAACAAGAGCAGGTGCGAGAACTACCAGTCGCAAGCTAATAACACTTGGTAAACTACACCCTACACTCATCAATGTAAAATGTTGTCAAACAAAATGACTCCAGGAATTTTCCTGTACAATCATAAATACACCCAATCAAAACCCTCAAACATTAGTGCAAAGAATTTTACATTTTAAAACACATACTGTAACTATGCACTTACCAGATAACTGATATGATATGATAATCCTAATTAACAATTTTTCTTGTTCCATCCATACTCATTTTATATCGGCGCCATCTTATAGATATGACTAATTGAATGGCATGCGGGAGGTTTCTGAAGCTGGCCTTTGTGGGTTATTGATTAATTAAATTATGAATGTGGGATTAAAAATTGCGTCTACATAATTAATCTGCTGAATTGGCGGAGTCTTGACAACGTGCCGAATCGCATCCAAGAAGAAAATGTATATTTCTTTAGTTGATTAGCAGAGCCATGATCTAAAACAGTATTGCAATTACAATAATGGCTTCCTTTGTGACTGGCACAAAAACTGCCATTGCAGAGTCCTGAAGCTACTTGGGCTCAGGCCAACGAAGAGTTTAGGAGTTTTCAAAAGTTGCCATTCGAGCTTAGAACCTCACCCACGTTCAGCTAAGGTCAAATGAACCCGGTTCCACATTTAGGTTTGCGCACGAAACTGCAGAACTATAAAAGATATTCAACTCCGCTGAAGACTTGAAGAGTATGGCGTGAATATTCAAAAACTTTCATCTGAAAATGAAGCAGGAAGGTCCAGATGAAACCCCATGAAACCCCCCTAAATAAATACCTCAATCCCCCTAATGTTCAACCCAATGTTATGCTCTTGCATACGTGTGTAGCTCATTCAGTTCTATGCAGAGTTTACATAATTCTGAGGTACTTAACACCGAGAGCCCACAGATTAAAAAGCCCAGTGAAATTACTGCCCTAGTTTTATCCCGCAATAAATCACGGCTTTGGCACTAGCCGACGCCTCCTACTTGACAATTCAATTGCAGCACTACCTCGGATCACACGGGAAATCAGGTCAAAGGGAAGAAGGGTATAAATAGCGCCCCCTGTGTATTAATAGGAGATCGCGTCACACGCTGAGCGTTCCTGTGCCACTCGGAGAGCCGTCCCGACCCTTCCGGGTCACCCGGGGTGTCTCGCGCCTTCTGGCGGGAAAGGCCCAGCGCACAGGTACATCATGAGCGGTAAGAGTGACCTAAAACCGGGACTCTGGACCTTCCCCGGGACGGCATTCCGTCTGGGGGAGGGGGACAGCTCAGGACGTGTCCCCAAAAAAAGAGCACAGCGTGTCACACGGAACACAGCTTCTGTTTGGTACAAACCGTGACGAACGTGACACACCCCAACTGAAGAGACAAAAAACTGTCCTTCGTATTAAGCAGACAAATGTCTTTAAAATTAACTGAATATATAAATGTGATATTTAAACATAAAACAATAATGCATAAAATACACATTTAATTTCATGGCTTTTAAAATTTAGAGGTCAATTTACCTATTTCCATTATCTATTATTTTCTTTAAATATACAAGCACTGTGTAATCTATACCCTCCACAGGATATAAAGAAAGGACCCCGGAAAAAACTCACTCACTAACTCAAACAAACAACAGAACAAATACTATGCTGCTATAAAAAATAGGCATAAATGCTTCATTAATACGTCCTTATGTTGAGGAATAGGTGAACAACATGATATGTGTGAGAAGCCTGGTCCTTCGGAATGAAGGGACATTGGAGGGTGTCAAAGGGAGATTATCCATCCATCCATCCATCTTTCATACCCATTTGTCCTATGCAGGGTCATGGGGGCGAAGGGTCCAGAGTTTTAACCGAAAGTTATGGGATGCCATCCCATCACAGAGCTTAGTTCAAGTTTAAAACAACTAGTTGCCAGCCCCATCCCTCCCACAAAACACTCAAGCCTTCCTTCATTTCACAAGATGTTCCCTGAAGATGCTGCCAGGACAGAGGGGAAGTGATATCATTAAAAAAAAAAAAAAAAAATCCTCTTTCATAGTTTTTGGTGCCAGGTTTAATCTACGTTTTTCTTCCCCATCCCCGCACTGCTGTAATTGCTAGACTGGAGAAGAGATTGCAGGAATTACTCGGCACAAATGAGCAAGGAGGAAGAGGATGTACCTTGGCGAGAGAAGAACAGATGAATCGAGTGATTAGTGGCCTTCGGGTTAACATGAAAGATCCGATGTGCATATTTTATCGTGGATTGTTTTTGTTTACAGACGCAAACATCATAACAGATAAGAACACATGAATAAAGCAGAACTGGGGCGTGTAGCAATGCATAGAAACTACAAATGACCCTAATTCTGCAACATTATTTAGACATTTTTGTAATTTTAGAAATATATATAAAAGTGTTTTGGTTATTTTGATCCAGTGCCTCAGTGACTAAATTATCCAGTGACCCACAGGACCATGGTACAGGCAGTTTCCTTGTTATTAAGATCGTCCGTCTCCATTTTGGGTTAACGTCTGCAAGGATGGCAGCGAAAATGAAACCAGAAAACAATGAAACCCTAGTGAAATGCCGAATTAAAAAAACGGCATGAGGTGCTGGGAGACGACAGTCAGCTTCACTTTTTATTCTTCGGGGAGCTGAGAACGACTTGGGTTTGAAAAACGCCCCCATTTAGCTGCGATAGGTGTGTGTGTGTGTGTGTGTGTGTGAAAGCCACAGTTAACAGGCTCCACGGTACTGGTTTCACTGGAAAACCGAGCCATGTACTTCCGAAACAGATTGTGTCCCGCTTGCGTTAAGTCATTCAGGCAGACAAATGCCCACATACTGTAGACACCTTCCGTCCTGCCCGCCTGGACACACGACCCCCTAACACATGCCCACACGCATAAACACACCCCCACAGCCAAACCTTAATGACTGGCCAGCTGGTATGGGGTGTTTTCTAAGGGCTTGCAAACACCTCTGAATTATTCTGTTCACATACTTTATTTTAGAATCTTTAGACTTCATTTAGCTTGCATTTATAGATTTTTACCGAAGACAGTACATACGTCTTGATAAATGAATAATCGGAACATAAACGACATCCTGTCTCACGTCAGTGTTTCTTTAAAGTCCTTGGTGTGCCACTGGCGGGAGAAACAAAACGTTAAAAATGTGCATGGGGGGGGTATCGATTCCCAGTGGTGGCCCCTCCGCTGGGGCTTCAGAGTCGTCCAGGATGAGGGTTGAGAAAAACACAACGTTTAAAGTGGGAAGTATGACAGAAATGTGAGATGGAGGCTCTGTCTCTGTATCCGTGAAAAGCATAAAACATGGGCTGCGTGTAAATATGTATATTTTATTATATATACGCATGCACAGACACACATATATGGCTTCTGACTGCAGACAGCACTGCAGTCTCTCCTAAAATAAGCAAAACCACAGAACTCAAAGGTCGATCGGTTTTAGCTGCATCTATCCAGCCCAATTTGTCCTCTGCTAGCGCACTCGTATAAGTTTTGCGAAATTCGCCTGTCTTTTTGTCTTTTCCTTTCTCTTTTGAACATTTCCAGGCACTAAATGAATACAGTAGTGTAGAAAATTGCCAAATGGATCAAGCTGCACGGGGAGGGAAAGCTAATAGAGACGGTGAGCCCCAAAGAGAGGGCTGTTTTGGGAGCTGCCAGCTGGTGTCTGCATCGCAGTGACGTGCTGCGCTTAAGTGGCACCCTGGGTAATAATCTCAGCCGTGCTGGACGTGGCAGATAAGCCCAAGGCAGCCGGGAGGCTCCGTCAGGGCGGTACGGAGCTAATCACCTATCCCCGGCACCTCCGCGTCAGCGCCCTCCGGTGTCTCCCTCCACCATGCAGGGCCTGTGGAACGGGTTCAGTGATGGCACCGGGCCAGGAATCAGCAGAATCCCCCTGCAATTAACTGAAAGCCCCGATAAACCACCGTCAGCACGAAGGCCAAACCGGTTCTCCGTATCTTCTCTTCAGGTCCAGCTCGCTTGTAAGCTTGGTTCGCCCCGGGGCCAATCACATGACAAATTTTAGCACATCCGTGTTTAACAGGTTTTTAATACCCCTTTGTGCATTTTCAGATTTCCCTCCATTTTATGAAGTACTGTAGGTTTTACAGCACATAACAGTGTTACCAACAAAAATAAGAGAGGTCAGATTCAGCCCCCACCCCATAGATAATTCCGTGCTCCCCCCCCCCGCATCTCAAAGCTGGAGCCGAATTTGCTTCTCGTGGTCTGAAAAGTGTCTGAGAACATGGCGAACTGATATGTGTCACTGTAGGAATCATGGTTCACTCCATGGCTTCCGAACTAAAGGGACGGTCCCTCTTCTTTCCTGCCCAGGCAACCTTCCCTGCTGAATGAATCCCATTCCCACGTGGTCAGTATGGATCAGGTGGACGGTGAGCCTGCGAGCTCACAGACCGCGGCGCAGATGTGAACAAACAGGCCCATCGTTCTCCAGAAGCCCTTTCTGCTCATCTATAGCCGCCATTCCAGCGGAAATAACAAAGTCTGTCAGCCATCGGTGCTTGGTGTAGTGCAGCGATACACAGCCACACAGCAGGGCATGACAAAGGCCAGACGACCGGGGCCCCAGGAGAGCGACGACAGCTCAAATAAACCCAACAAAGCGTAGCTGCCAAAGTGTCAAACCCAAATTAGAAAGCGCGGACTGTGACAGAGCTCGATACGTGCAGAGCGCAAACTCAGATTTATTAGAGCATAGAAAATATATTTAGAAGGGATAGGACGATGAAGACTGCGATCATGTGAGGTTTATCAGACAGGTCCCAGGTAGAGGTGGGGGTCAATGGGAATGGAAAGAGAGTTTGAGTGATGCAACTGTCAGTCTTGGTTTTTTCAAATGTAATGCAATGGGGGCGGGTCATGTGGGGAAGGGAGGCGGGGCTAGGGGCGGAGTTTTGTGGCCATCGGAAGCCAGTGGTTCACTCGTGTGTTGGCTGTTTATACATGTCAGCCTAGCTGCAGTGGAAACGGCGAAATGGATGATGGGGAAAAAAGGTACAGTGGAGTGCAAAACTGACATCATCAAAATAAGGTGCTGCACCAACTTGAAAATTTTGACCGATACTGATAAGTGATACATTTTCCCAGAGGAGAAACTTTCACTCTGCATCATTATCGTCATTTTGTCTTTGTTTTGGTTGGGGTGTATGACAAACATGGGTTAAAAAACATAGATCTTGGTAAAACATGAGACTTGGCCCCAAAACCAGGTTCAAATTGGGGGTCTTCAGTCCTCTTGACAATCATGGTGGTAAGCTACAGTGATGTGTGGGATCATGGCAAGACATCGGGTGACATCTCCATCTCTCAAACTTTTCCCACTTGAACACCGGCTAGGACTTGCTCGTTACAACTTCCAGTTCTACTATCGACACCAATCCCCTGAGCACAGTGTAATCATATATAATGTGCGGTAAGACATAACTTGCTCTATCCTGGACGGGAGCGGTGGGAAGCCTAGTGCTTAATGACTCGAAAGGTTGCTGGTTCCAACCCCCGGAGGGGCTTCACTATAATGCCCTTGAGTATGGAACTCAACTGCTGAAATACCCATCAGCATGAATATGTGACACTGTAAATCTCTTCGGGTGGTGGTAAGTCCTGACTAATCAACCATCCATCCATCCATTTTCCAAACCGCTTATCCTTACTGGGTCGCGGGGGGTCCGGAGCCTATCCCGGAAG
>JAODJX010000051.1:3945616-3955882 GCA_026776945.1 Isichthys henryi
GTATTCAGATAGATGGTATTCATGGGTCTTTATTGAGCTGGTATCTGAAGAATTCATTGCGGAGTCTTAAAGCACTTTACTGCCAAATGCTGTAAATGTAAATGTAATGTTAGGGCTGCTTGCACGAGTGCTGGAGCTCCTGTTTGCTGACGTTCCAAACAGGAACAATCCCAAGAAAGCATCCCCTGACATTCTTCTGAAGTCGCACCACCAGCAATCCACAAACAATTCCACAAACATCCCCCCCATCTTCCATGAGCACATATGGAGTGCAGGGTCTCCATGGCACTGGGTGTGACAAAGAGGACACCTTGGATTGGATGCCAGATCATTGTAGAGGACTACAACAGGAGGGAGGAATCCTTCTTTTTCTTTGTCACTCATGATGGAAATTCTGGTATATTTTAACTCTTGCAACATAAGAACTGTTATTTTAAGGGGAAGTCTGGTGAAATGGGCATTTAAGGTAGTGCACCTGCATAGATGGATGGATGGATGGATGGATGACTGGATACAAGGGCATAACTTTAAGTATTGGGGAGGGGTTCAGGTCTACACCCACTTAAGGCATCCGGGGGGTTGTATTAGCTGGTTTTGATAATTGGGGTGATTACAACCCCCCCCTCGTAATATACTCCCATGGATGGATGGATTAGATACTGTATGCTTCCATATATGGAGCAGGGTACTGAGTAAAGGCTGTGGAAATGACAGAGCCCTTTATCAGTTTGCAACAATGAGGTGAGAGACCCAAATCCCAAATGCACCGATGCTCATAATGATTAATCACGTGACTACAAGTCAACACAGACAATCTGCTGCTTGACAAATCACTTCCATTATGAGGAGAAAAACCAAAACAAATCTGATCCCAATCTCGGGTTGCAAAGTTATGACATTATGGATGATCTTTTGGAGCGTAATGGATAAGGGGTTCGGGGACACGTGTCTTTCTTGTGACATCTTGTCGTGGTGCTTCCACACGCACCGTGTCACTCCCGCACCCTCTGACTCGCACGAGGACGTATTCGCGAGCCCCCTGTCCTGCAGCGATAACGCGACGTCTGAGAATAATGGCAGGCGACTCATTTGCGCTCAAGTCTATAAATGTTATCTTGATTAAATTTCTAAAAATAAACACTCTTACGCGAACCGGAAAAAAAGTGCCATCCCACTTCCTGAGACACAGTGAGCTGATGTGTAGCAAACATTGTTTTTCCGCTTGACTGTCTCTCTCAACTTGGGGTGAACTGAGAGACGGATTCGCTAAATAGGATTGGAAATGTCATGCAGAGCCCGTGCGGAAGCAGGCGGGGTCATTTCTGCCCCACTCAGCTCCTTATTTACTGATGAAGAGATTAGACAGACAGACAGACAGACAGATAGATGGAATAGACAGATAGATGGAATAGACAGACAGACAGATAGATAGATGGAATAGACAGATAGATAGATAGATAGATGAACAGATGGATGGAATAGATAGATGGAATAGACAGACAGATAGATAGATAGATAGATAGATAGATAGATAGATAGATAGATAGATAGATAGATAGATAGATTGATTGATTGATTGATTGATTGATTGATTGATTTTTTTTATTCTCCCCTTCGTTTCAATTACTCGCCTGAGACGAGTGGGGGAGCTGATTTTCCAGACCTAAATCCAGCCTACACTCCTGTGGGATAGACTTCATGCCTCCCTCCCCCCACATAAGTTGTTGGATGGATGGATGGATGGATGGATGGATGGATGGATGGTGGTTGTTCTTCTTCTTTCTCCTTCGACTTATTATTATTATTACGGAAAGAAGGTGAAACGCACGGCGGGCGGTTAAGTGAGGAGGACTGGCGCATAACAACCCCACCCCTGCCTGGTGAATGGTTAAACACTCACCGGGCACTCCAACGCCAACGGTGTGAAAAATTAAAATAATTATAAACTAAAAAATAAAAAGGCAAGCTTTCTGGAGCACGGAGAGTAGCGCCGATGCCGATTAACCCACTTTCGTTTGTCACCCCGCCTAATCCGTTTCGCAGCGCAGGCTGAGCCATTATCGGGCGCGGAGAGCGGACAGGTGGGAGATTATCAATGCGCAACGTGGCGCGCATGCGGGAGCGCGCCGGGGCGCGGCCGCGTCAGACGCGGCGCTGAAGTCCGCGCTCTGCCTCTCCGCGGAAAACCGGCCATTTCATTCCAGCCGCAAACACCGGTATCGTTGTTAACTGTCCCGAGGGGAGGCGAACCGAGAAACAGCGACGTAATGAGCTAAGTTACGACACACTGTCAGTACCGGCGACATCGTCGCTACCCCGGCCCCGGCCGTGCAGGTATTTATGTGACTCTTTAGACGAGCGTGAGCGCGCACCGAGACAATCCATCAAAGAACAATTTACTTTGCAAAATGCCATAGGGTCTCCTTAGCAACATCCTGCATTTTGCAGTGGTATTATGTGTCAAGGTACAAGAATAAGCCATTCAGCCATTCAGCCCCTCTGCCACCTGGACACCCCCGTCCAATCTGCTCCACACTCAGTCGCTTAACATGTTCTGCACCGTAACACACGAAGTACACGCACAGACCTTCATCTGCTTTTCATTCCAAATGACAGAAACATAAACACCTTTCCGCACATAAAAATGTCGGCCATGTGCCAAATCCTTTAAGATTAGCAGTGGTGGGTGACATTAAGGAACACTGTCAGATTTCCATAAAACGATGCTCAGGAGAAACTACAAGGCTGTAAATCCATAAATTGCAGTTATAATGTTATTCTCTCTATGGTATTTCAGACAGATATTATTTTAGCGATGATTTCCATGTGGTAGAGATAGTCCTGATGCAAAGACAAGGTTTTGCTGATCGTGGGGGAGGGGCCTCAGGAAATTTTGCCGATCGGGGGGCTAATTTTGAGAAACTTTTAAGAAAACTTTTGTGAGCAATTTTTTAGCAGTTTTATTGCGTGCCTACCGTATATGTCTGATCAGTAAATGTTTGGGGGGGGGGTTACTGCGTGGCTACTTGTCTGCCACACAACCACGCATCTGTAAAATAGCCATATTTTTTTTTACTTTGACAGAAAGACAACTTTATTCCAAAAGTTTATGCAAAATAATACTTCCAATTAACTTTCCGCTGGTGGTAAGTAATTTGAAGCTACAGTAGCAGCTACGTACCGTCGCGCTAAGACGCAGCCAGCTGTGTTTTAGTATTTCTATTCCATTTCGGAGCTCGTTTCTTTAAAATAGAGAAAGAGGCTGAACTTTTACAGGAAGTGACTCAGCAGCAGGGGCGTAAAATTCATATTCCCATTTACTTACTGGCTTGAACACTGAACCAACAACATAAGTCTATTTTGGGGCGTTTTTTCAGTTTTCTATGCTTCCTGAATTTTTTTTTTTTTTGATGTTTACTGTGCTTGTGAAACATCAGAGGTCCGAAGATCTAGATCATCAGGCCCAAATCGAACCTGGAGCCAAAGACCGTCTTACACTTCAGTAATTAGTTTTCCCAGAGCGAAGAGAGAGAAGCATTACATTTTTATTAACAGAGTGGTTGTTCAGGTTGCATAACACATAACAAAATATAAATGTTAGGAAAATAATAAATAAATGGAAAATTAACACACAGAGTTAAATTCATTGCAAATGTAAAATACCCTTTGCCAAGAACTTTGGAAGTAAAGCTGATAACATACATATGTTATAAAAGTAAACGAAACCATAAAAATACATTGCAAACACCAGACTGTAGATGTATATTCATGTAAATTATGACTATGAAATTACAAGCATGAATACGAAATAATGCATTGAAATTGAGTTGTGAATATTCATGTATTGAAAATGCAAATCACAAAACTTAAGATACATATTTGAAATATTACCCATTCCTGGGAGTACCTGAGAGAGAACCGTGCGTCTCTCGGCATTTAGGTTGGAACCCAAGAGAAAGTGCCAGATGGTTCCAGATGGTAAGTGAAGCATCATCGGGCTCTACTTAGATCTCAATATGTTTAATAGTGCTAATGCAAACAGTACACAAACCAGACATTTAATGGGTTAGCATTATTGGAGTTTCAGGCCATTTGGGTTAATAGGTAGAACTCGCCAGAGATACAGGGGCCCATGCAGAAATGTATTATGACTCATTAAAAGATATTTGTTTGATGTAAATGAACAAGCATTGCTGAATGTTTAATTAAAAGCCGTGGCAGGAAATTGGAGTGAATTTAATTTCGGTGCTGGGGATCTACGGCTGTTTACAGCGCTTCTGATCAAAGACCTTTCAAGCCCAGAAGAAGAAAGATGGACAGAGTGCCAAGCGGAATTAAAATTATATTTATTTACCAGGTGCTTTTGACCAATGCGACAAACAAGAAGTGGATCGGAGAACAGAGAGCGACTGAAGCTGGATCGATTCTAGGTGAAGGGCATGAGAGGGGCCATAATTCATATGGTGAGTGGCAACCCATCATTGGACAATGATATGTTTTCAATCGGTGAGTGACAGGAGAGGGGGCACTCTGGTGGCCAATCAGCTTTCAGTTTGGGCCATTGCCCCTGTGGCCCCGCCCCTGTATACGCCCCCAAACTTAAGCTAGAGGCTCACAATGACAGGGGCTTAAGAACAGCACTAATGGCAGACAAGATCGAGAGAGAAATTTCAAATAGCAAAACGAAGCAGCATTTGAACATGGGAATGCTAAAAAAAACCTGCTTGTTTCCCGTTAAAGCCTGGCCCCGTTTGTAGGACATCCCCTCTATAGATATGAGCTAATTTCACGCGCCTTCCCTAAACTCGAAGGATCGGCTTATGGATGGCAAACGTCGTCATTGTAGACTAGATAGCAGCAGGCTTTCATGTCTGTTAATCCCCAAGCCATCAGTTAACATTCATAAAATTGAGAAGGAACCATTTAGCTTTCATTCGGTCCCGCCCCCCACCACCCAGCCAACCAGCCGATTGGACGCTTGAACTACCAGATACCCTATCAGTGTTTTACAATGCCGCTGAGCCTACCAGCGGGGTACTTACGGTTCAGGTGCTAAAGAGGCCCCTGTCTTCTGCTCGCTGTCGACGTGCCGTTTTACAGCCAACTTTGTTTAATTAAACTCAGAACCGCTCGTTAGCAGTGATTGCAGATGATTGCATATCATCAGTAATTGACCCGGAATGTTTCCCCAGCTGAGGGTTGGGTGATTTACTGGAGGGTGTTGGGTCGTGACTTCCGAACAACGTCGCCGTGTGCAATCCTCTGGGCTCTCTGGTAACTTCTGTACCACAGGGGTTCATCTAAATTCTTAATGACTCGGATTAAAAGGGTGGGACAGCAAGGGGAGGTAGCACCTGTGCGTCACATCGGCAGGGCTGGGGGATTCAATCCCACTTCCTCTGTCGGTAGATTTTTAGCATATCACCCTGCAGACCAAAGACATACGGGTAGGCAAACTGGCATCTTTTGATTGCCCCTGAAATATAAGTGTAACCTCCATTGGTCTGGCACCTCATCCAGTGTGACTTAGGCCATGTGCGCAGTGTTTCTTGCAAAAGATTGACCGTAACCCTGTACCCAGAACTGAACCAATTCTAATCAAAAATCAGCTTCCCTACAACACTCGGGTAACAGGTTCTAAAATGAAAACAATTACAGACTAGAATCATTGCTCTTCCATCCATACATCTTCCAGCCACTTCTGCTGGTTGGGATTGCAGGGGTGATTCCTTGTTTACGTCAGAGAAAATGATTTGTATTGCCTTTATTTGTATCCAATCAGAACCGCCTGAGACAGGAAGACTACGACATCAAGGGCTTCTCCGATTAGGAAGGACCCTAGACAAGCAAACCTCCAACAATGTGAAAGAGGAACGAGGCACTTTCCGGGTACCTTAAAAGTCGGTGTAACTTTCGATTGATGAATCCATGAATGTTAAAATGGAAACTTCATCTGCCAACACGACGGTGCCGTCCCGGGATAATTGCCTCTCGAAATGAATACGCTGATATTGTCTCATTAGCTGAGATGATGAAAGCACGTACAGTGGCTGCGGAGGTATATTATATTTTCCCCACATTGAATCAAAGCGGCTAAAATGAAACAAGGGAACAAGAGCTCAGAAGTTACTACTTGACATTAATTGCCGCCACAGACCGACTCGGAGCCTCCTGATGTCGAGAGTGTTTTGTATAATGCAGGCGGTCATGTGATCTCTCCCTCTGGCACGGAGTGCTTCACTCCGCACGACGGGAGAAGGCGCTTTAGCATTTTGTACTGTTTCTCTCCAGTCTCTCCGCTTCTGGCTAACGTGCCGGGAAAACGTGCTTTGGAAGTAAAAGCGAGGGCCCCGAATTTTCTGAGATGCTGCGGAAACTCGAACCGCCCAAGTCAAAAGCTCTCAGGTGAAGAGCAGCCCCTCGTTTAAAAATCAACAGACAGCCCGTCGCGGTGAAAGTACCGACAGCAAAGGCAGACTACAATTTATTAGCCTTGGTTGGTTGTAGCAGTCTGATTTAACCCTTCACCTTCCCTCATCGGGACGTTCCCACGTGCAGGAAATCAAAGCAAAAAACATCTTTGCATGTTTACTTATCCAGCACTTGCATCCGGAGCACCCTACTTTTGAGACAGCAAATTGGCCAGTCACAAGACTAATTCGAGGGTTACGAGCCAATAGTGAAGTTACTCAGACAAAAGTGGGATTGGAACCAATGACCATCTGTTCACAGACATGGCATCCTGACCCACTGAGCCACACCACACCCATGAAGACATAAAAAAGTATGGAGGAGGCACACAGGAGGTACAATCTATTCCTTGGGTCACAGGAAGGGCAGATGTCACATACTTGGATTTAAGGCCAGAAATTAATGGGTCTTGTCTTAAAGGTGACTCTTGCCTTTGGCTCCTGCGACCATCCAGCAGTCCCTGTCCTGGGCAGGCGCTCAGTGTGATGCCAGGCCCATTTTCCAGATGCAAACTGATCGTTATGATGCAGCACACAGCATTCGCAGCTGTCAGGCTCCCTGCGCTGGTTCCGAACCAGGATCTTACACAGGTCTCATAAAAGAATATATATCCTTCCAACTGGATTGTCAGCTGTCACTGTTATCTCTAGGCGGGGAAAGCAATGATGGGGGGTGGCACACACTGGGTGTCTGAACATGCTCAGGTCGATACCCCCCCCTCCCCCCCCACCCCGTTCACGTTCGATTCAGAACACGTGAAATTATTGAAGGCTGACGACATGTGCCTTCATTTCCACGATCTGGCCTGTTATGTTTTCTCGGGGGGGGGGGGAGTATTAGGTGGAACGGCAAAGAACACAAAAGGTAGGGCCAGAATCGAACCCATGACCACAGATATGTGAGGCCAGCCGAAGAAGCTGAGCTTTAACGGCTGCGAGGGGATGGAAACCTTTTAACGTCGATGTTTGCTGACGTACTGCAGCTCACGTTACAGCACATACGCCAGAAAAATGATCCTTAAAGCACTTTTTTTCTAAATGCTTCTTCGGTTGGTCTGTGATTGGTGTTCTTTTAAACGCAGACTAAAACAACAACATTAAGGTGTATCATTCCAGCAGAATGCTATATAGATTTTGTCTAGCATTTCGCTGCAGTTTGAAGAGCAGTAAAGATGTAGCGTTCATGCTGTACTTAAGCAGCCGTCAAGTACGTTTTCAAAGTTGCCCCATTGTATTGCTTTTCATAGCCATAATTCTGGACATTAAAAGTCTTTCACAGCTTGATCAAAGACAGGTTTTGGGGGCTTATTTATGACTGTTTGATAAAATTGTTGGTAAAAAATATTTTATTTTCTAATATACGGATCATAGAAAACAGCGGCAATCCACAATGGTACGACACGCTATTAACGGAGACAGGTGCTTTTATGAAAAACCTCAAAGGCCAATGGGAGGGGATGTTAAAAAGGCACTACAGCCTGAATCCTGTTCAGCTTACTGTCTATTGGAGAATTATAACGCCAGGAAATGAGTATATCACTCAAACAGATACTACATTTTCACTAATACCGACCACGTCTATAAACAGAACCCAGATTCCACTTTGCAGCTGATGAAGAAAACGTATGGCAGCTGCCACATTTGCCAGAATGTAGGGCCACGTTTGAAAAAAAAAAAAAAATCCACAAGAAGGCTGAGACAGTATCTGAACCAAATCTGAATGCCATTCCTTGGCAAAGCCTGGCTGAAAATGAAAGACTGCATCTGCGTTTCTGAGTTTCTGAGACTCCGGATTCTGCTTCCTTATCCAGTAATCTTTGGAGAGGCTTAACCCCATTATATATGGTAAAATGGCAGATGCATTGAAAGAAGAAAAGGCTAAATGCTATGTGATAACATCAGGCGGGGAAGAATTGTAAGTTTAGATTCAGTACCTTAATGAACGCTGCTCCAATGCTGGGGTTCAGTCACCTTCAAGAGGCTAGGAGAAAATAAGCCCATTTTCTATTCTACTGTATCTCTCGAGTGTACAGATGTTCTTAAAAGCTCACTGTCGAAGATTAATTACATAGATAACAATTGAAGAGTCTAGATGGAGGGGAACGTTAATCGCTCGTGTTTCATGATGAATTCCATTTTTTAAAAGTGATTTAAAAGTCACATCCAAAGATATACAAAGACACAGACTCATGTCCGGAAGGAAGGTCAGATGTGGAACCTGACAGGAGGTTGTTAGTTCTATGAATGTTTTTCTACTTTCAGTATAGCGCCTGTAATCACTTTAGTGCATGTGGAGCTGTATTAATGGGTCAAAGCCTGAAGGTAGCCGGATGTTTTCTGGTGGGAATATAAATTCTATACATCTTAAATTGCAGACCGATATTTTTTTCCGGTGGATCTCTCAGGTGTGGTTAGTGATGCTGGTTCTGCGTGAAATGAACTGGCTGGTTCCCTTAAGATAGGCTCTCAGACCATCGTATTTATTTATTTTTGCATGAAATGTTTTACAAAAGAAGAGCTTCCTAAAAATTACCTCATGGCACAGTCCTTGGACCGCACACTTTCCAATTGTTCGCACTGGTTGTTCTGTATTAGTCGGTTCTGAATGCTTATCACCTGAGCTCGGAATGCACGTGCGACCACACAGAGAGACAGAAGCAAAAGACAGGGTGAGAGAAATAATCACAAATGTCTGGGTATCAAAACGTCATACGCTGCCCTTTGCTCTCCTCCCATTATGTTAGTCACATTCTGTTATTCCGCCAAAACATCCGAAGAGAATGACCTAACCTCCAGCAGTACTTAGATCCCTGTGCCTCCCCCTCCCAAAAATAGCAGGCTGCGATGTGAGGTCAGACTCACACACACATTGAGCAGATATATCTAAGGCAGTCACATAGCCCTAAGAGTTTTTGTGGGGTATTTTTTTGTTTGTGCAAATGTTACCAACACAAAGAGCATTTTTCAAAATTCCTCTATATGGGGCATGAGGATTGAACAACTTTGAGTAAACAAAGAGGTCATCTAATCTAAAGCTCCTCCACTTTCCATAAACCAAACAGCTTAATATCTCGACATGTAACTGGATCCAGCGAGTTTACGTGGTTGGAGGCAAAGAGAACCAATACAGACAGAGGCAAAACACATAAGGTGGGGAGAACATTGGAGGTTTGCTAAGGTCACTGGAGAGGTTAGGGTGTCAGTGCAGAGTCTGCTCATCTGTCTACAGAGATGTGGTACAGATGTAAAGAAGAACCCTACTTTAATCTTAACACAGAGACTGTAGGGTCACAGATCAAAGGAGACTCTTTCTGTAGTGATTACCGGTGTCCCTCACTTAGGCTCGGGAAAGTCATCGAGTCCGCCTGGCAGCTGAAGTTCCGAAAAGAGAATTCAGGATCCAAGGAATCACTGAGCCGACGTGGAAAGCTGCTGTAAGTAAACATCGCAAGATGGAGTTTTCAGCGGGCCTGTCGGGAATTTCATATGTATTCCTATCACAGGGAACCATTTCTGAGAGTGTGGTAGGGCCGAGTCTGTTAGTGAATTATAGGGCTCTCTGTAACACCTAAAATTATTACAAAATAATATAGTAATACAAGACAATCCAGGGGGCGGCATGGTGGTGCAGTGGTTAGCACTGTTACCTCACACCTCTGGGTCCCAGGTTCGAGTCTCCGCCTGGGTCACATATGTGTGGAGTTTGCATGTTCTCCCCGTGTCGTCGTGGGGTTTCCTCCGGGTACTCTGGTTTCCCCCCACAGTCCAAAAACATGCAGAGGCTAATTGGAGTTGC
>JAODJX010000051.1:3970759-3983061 GCA_026776945.1 Isichthys henryi
ACCCGGGTCCCAGAGGTGTGAGGCGACAGTGCTAACCACTGCACCACCATACAGTGCTAACCACTGCACCACCATGCCGCCTCCCAATTAAACATTCACAGCTAAAATACTGTTCAGTTAGTGTCGTCTCATGGGGAAGCTGATGGAGGGTAAAGGCCAGGAAACATTGTTACTTGGTTCTTTTACTCTTAAAACATTGTGAAAAATATCGTAATTTGCAATATTTGTTTTATTTTGTTGAAGATTAATACCTCACAATGAGGGTCTATTCAGATATTGAGCGCACGTTTAGTGGTTGTCTGGTTTCTGTTTTTAGAGTCATTTGCCAAAGAGGTTTTAGATTTCTTTTGTTCATAAACATCCATCTTCTGTTTTGAGAACAGGATGATCAACCGAATACATTAAAAAAATTACATTGTTTGCTAGTGTAATCAAATGAAACTATATTTATATAAACATCGGCAATTTTTGTTAGCATTAGCGAACGCATATCAGAAAACGATAACATGGCCTGTGCAGGGGGGCCCAAACGTGTTTTTCTGGATGGGGGAGGGGGGTGGTCCTTGTATAAAAATTATTGAGAATCACTAAGTTACACAATAACTTCTCTAGCAAAGCAAGAACCTAATAAGACCATTCAAGGGCCAATAATGCTACATTAGAACATTAGAACATTCAGAGAACGAGAAGAGACATCAGGTTAATCAAAGAAGTTCTTTCTTCTCGTGACCATGTTATGAGTTCCACAGCTACTCAGTAAGTTAAGCCTGAATGATGTAAAATATCTTTTGATATTCAGTACATACAGTGTATGATTGATGGTTTGTCAAACTGCAGACCTCTACTCCACCCCGGCCATAATGGGTTTGTCAACAGCCTGATTTCTTTTCCTGCATGTTTCCTTTGCAGTCGGTGCTGAAACGGCACTGTTTTGTGTTGTGACACCCATCCCCAGTGGCAGATTAACGAGTCCAGGGGCTTCCTGATCACTCTAGGCCCTTGTTGGCAGCCTAGGCAAGCCCGTTCATTAATCCACCCCTGCCCACCCCTGTGCTTCTCCTCAAATAAAGTCCACATGCCTCCTTCCTACACACATGGTTCAGTTCACCGTCTCGCCTGGAGTGAGTCAAACATCTCGTAAATAAAGACATAAAAGGTTTGAGCTCTGCTTCTGGGGCAAATATATATCACTGCAGCCAGGAGCTGAGTGTCGAGTGGGAGGGGCAATGTTGCGTGGGAGAGGCAAAGTCGAGTAGGAGGGGAAATGTTGAGTAGGAGGGGCAATGTCAAGTAGGAGGGATTTATCACGAGGGGTAGGGATAGGGTATTAGATAACAGGCCTCTTCCACATTGCCCCTCCAACTCGACATTGCTTCTCCCACTTAACATTGCCCCCCCTCCCCCACTCAACATTGTCCCCCCCACTCGACATTTGGCTCCTGGCTGCAGCGATGTACCTCTCCTTCTGGGGGATAATATCAGATGTTTAGTTGGACATAGCTCTGTGTACTCTTCTAATCAGCCACATCACATGACCAGTTCTATCAACCCAAAGCCATTTGCTTTGACACAGTTCAGTGCTTCCAGAGTGTCAACAAGTTTCCCAGCCACAGAAATTATTGTTTTAAAAGTCACATTGTATTTTTTATGATAATATAGTGTAGTAAAGGGATTTTAAGAGGGTTCATATAAAAAACAGCTATACATAAAGTGACATTTGATACTACATACGATTGTATCGACTGTATGTCCATTAATTGTCTTTTGAGTACTTACATTTGTCATTATTTAAAAAATGCTGAAATGCTATTTTCATTTATATTATTTCCATTCTCTTGCATAGACGGTTCTGGTATAACTAAAGAAGAGTTTGTATTGAAGCTCCAGAAATGAGCCCAGCTTAGTATGTAAAGTGCCTTCAGATCACGGCTCTTTGACAGACGTCTTACACGTGACACCACGTTAGCTAATAATTCCAGGGGCAAAACATGAGGCATCTATTGTAACATAATACAACCTGTCATTACTGAGTAGAAATCTGACATTTGTACTTTTTAACTGAAAAGAAGAAAAAAAAAATACATGCAGAGTTTTAGTTACTCGGAATGCATATTGCCCTCAGGGGAAAGAGTCAAACACAATATTGTAGTGGGTTGTATTCCATTAATATTACCCAATGTTCCGTTTAATGGCGTCTTATACTCTGTAACAAGCACATGAAACAATAACCCTGTGACCAATGGATTTTTGACCGTCGTGCGTATCCAGTTCCTAATCATATCATACAGCACGAAATAAGTCTGTAATTATTTAAGTACAAGACACTAAATTTCTTACATTTTGTAGGCCTACGTGTTGGGTTTGCAAACTCCATTCATACTCCACTCATATATCTCCTGCGCATAGCGTTTGTGTTACTCGGTGTGATATTGGTGGCCCTTTAGCGATTTGTAAATAAAAATTATTAAACAAAAATTAAATGAGTTCGTTGAAAATGGAAACTCAGCTCGATTCCGCCTTTAAACTTTATTGTGAATTTAACATCTGTTGAGTGCTATCTCACAGGGAAAATGAAAGCATCTTTGGCGTAATCTCCAGCAGCGGGATATCTGAGCCTTTTCCAAATCTCCTAAAGAGTCCGGGCTAATTCTCTGCCAAAACTATCAGTGGATTTCTTCCTTCTAATCTCCCATAATGCCTTATTCGATTATTGTCAATGCTCTCCCTTACTGTTCTTACGTCTCTCAAAACTCCTTCGGTGCTTTTCCCCTAAACAGAGTTATTCAGATGAAGACCTACCGCAAGAGTGAAGCGGATGAGGGCAAAAACAATTTAGATGTATATTAAACAGCGGATGCGAATTGAATCAACAATATCAAATTATGGGCGGCGCAGGTTGTTTTAGTTGACGCACCTCTTTTCGTTGCAGATTATGCAAAAACTATGGCTTTCTTCATCACTTGGATCTTCCTGTCTTGGTGAGTCGAGGTTTTTGTTCGCTTGCAATAAAAAGTGAAGCATGTGAGCGGTGTTATTCTAATTATTGGTTATGTCGTGAAGCACGGTGTAATAAAATGCACGGCGAAGTGCGTTGGGAGTTTGTGACTAAGGAGCGCTGTTTATTTGCAGCATCGGGGACGTTTGGGGAAACCAGCAAACAGAAGCCAGGGTCTATTTGGATAATATAACACGGATTTTGGACAGATTATTAGACGGCTACGATAACAGGCTCCGACCTGGATTTGGAGGTATTTCCTGTAATCTCGCTAAAGTGTTTAAAAGTGTCAATAAGCGCTTTTATTTACCTTAAACTGAAATATTCTCCGTTATGTATTAGTAGGGATTTTTTTGCGCAACACTCAGCAGCGTATGTTTTGTGTCAGTGAGTAATTTCTCGGACAACTATTATCGTTCTTTCCACTTTGTTCAGTTACTTTTTTTCTCAAGTTCTTCAATGAACTCATATGTTTAATGGATATTAGTAGTGAAATTCACTGGCTAAGAGGATTTTTTGTTTATAAACGTATATTTCTATAAAAGATCGCTGTCTATATTGATAAAATGCAAATTGTGTTTGAAGTTTACGAACACAAAACCACGTGGTAAGTATGACTTTACAAAACGATGTTTTCAGGTCCTGTCACAGAGGTCAAAACAGACATCTTTGTCACCAGTTTTGGTCCGGTTTCAGATGTAGAAATGGTAGGTCCAGCGATTGCATGTCTTTTATCGTAGTTGTGTCTTACTTTTTAAAAAAATAATTGTCAGAATGAGTAACTGGATCTCGGTTTGCAGCATATATGAGCCTTTTATTATGGTTATGTTGTGAACGTTGTTCTGAACCGATTAAGCACTTTAATCTGTTGGAGAGTCCTTGTCGGGGAAGGTCTCGGATTAGCCGTTAATTTCAGTGTCTCCCGGTGCTATTTTAACATCTTAAAGCCACTACCTCCATCATGTAACATGTTACATGATTCCTGTGTCTTCAAACTAGAACTTAAACAGCTTTCAAACATCCTCGCTTGCTCGTGGTTCTTGTGTTTTCACTTGGATTTTGAGTTGGAAAGCTGCGCTGTTCGTTTGTTGGATTATGTTTTATAGTTAGATTAATCAGTAAAATACTCCAGAACCCGTTTTATTAAATAAATGGTAAACGGGGAAGAATAATTGAAGTATGTCTGGAATAGACACATCTTTTCGTATGAGCTCGTCATTAAAAAAAAATAAATAAATCGGTGAGCTGGTGATGTGAGTTTTGGATGTGGACAAACGCAGGAATACACCATGGACGTTTTCTTCCGGCAAACGTGGATCGACGAGAGGCTTAAATTCGACGGGCCCACGGAGATCCTGCGCCTGAACAACCTCATGGTCAGCAAGATCTGGACACCGGATACCTTCTTCCGGAACGGGAAGCGGTCCATCTCTCACAACATGACCACTCCCAACAAGCTGTTCCGTATCATGCAGAATGGAACTGTGCTCTACACCATGAGGTACACGCAACCGAAATGGCCAGCTCTTCCAGAACACAATGTGTCCCTGCCATGTGTGCGGTTTAAGTACCGCAAACAGTTTGTGGCCAGCCTGATCTCACGTTATAATCATTTTACAATCTGTGTTTTCCTCATCAATTTGTACAATTTTGCACGTGCATGCGATTTTCCTACATACAGTAGACCTTTCTCTTTTTATTCACAAAATATGCATAATATGGGTAGAACTGTTACTTGCTGAGTTTGTGTATAAATCCATCTCCTGCTGTATGTGTGGAGTATCCATATCCTCTCTCTGTCTAAATCAGTCAGGGATCTTTGGTTTCTTAAAAACATGTGGTTAGGGGATGTATGTGTCTGTAATTCACCGTTAATGTGTGATTTGGGGATTCACTTGTTTGCGATAGATGGGTGTATCTTTTTGTGTGTCTGTGTGCATCAGGGGATAGACTGCAGACACACTGCATTAAAAAATGTATGGATAGCTGGGTTAATGCTGCGTTAAATAGTGGACTGTTTAATTGCAGGCTTACAATTAATGCAGAATGTCCAATGAGACTCATGAACTTCCCCATGGATGGACACGCCTGTCCCCTCAAGTTTGGCAGCTGTAAGTGTCACTGACGAAGGTCAGGGTGCCATTTTAAGAGGTGGGAGAGTGACTGGTGATGGAGGCTAACGATGGTTTTCCTTATTAAATCTACAGACGCCTACCCCATCAGTGAGATTGTTTACACGTGGAAGAAGGGACCTCTGTTGTCAGTAGAGGTGCCAGAAGAATCCTCCAGCTTACTTCAGTATGATCTGATAGGTCAGACGGTGTCGAGCGAAAGGTTAAAATCCAACACAGGTAAGACACATTTATTCCGAATGAGTCGGTTGAGTTTATTTGTATATTTAAGACAGGGGGGCACAGTAGGTAGCATTTTCGCACCAAGGTTGGATGTTTGAATCCCAGTTATATGCCGCATGTAAAATTTGCATGTTCTTCCCATGTGATGTAGACGTTTCCCCCATAATTAGAACCGATGGACACTGTCTGACCGGAATTTATAAATTGCCCGTATCGTATGAGTAGGGGCGTGAATGTGCATGTGTGCCCTGCTATGGACTGGCATCCCATCCAAGGTCTACCCCACTACCCCAGTCTTGTGTCCAGTGAGTTCAGGGATAGACCGCCCCTCCCCACAATCCCGACCAGAAAAGGGGTTAGAAGATGATCGGAATGTATTTCTAAATCACACATTAAATCATATATTCAAAGGGGAACTGGTGCAGGTTTTGTTCCAAAAGATATTTTTGGTTAATGTGCGTCCCTTTATATTGCCTTGGGGTAGCCGTGATGGGCTCTGGGGTCTCTGTGACCCTGGAATTTCTATAAGAATGTAGAAAATAACATTACCATAATTATTTGGAAAGCAACAGTTTTGAAGAACCTTGTTCTGTTTAGTTGTTCTGTATTGCATTTCCTTTTGAGAAACGTTACATTTTCGTTAGATCAGTTGTCTGATCTGACATTTGCGCTGTACTGTATTAGCGGCCTGTGGGAGCGCGTGCTGTCGCAGGAATTGCTGTCTCCCGCCCCAATGTTTCCGTTCTTTTTCCTGACAGGTGAATACATAATCATGACTGTTTATTTCCACCTGCAAAGGAAGATGGGCTTCTTCATGATTCAGACGTACATTCCGTGCATAATGACCGTAATACTGTCTCAGGTCTCTTTTTGGATCGATAAGGATTCGGTTCCCGCCAGAACCGTGTTCGGTAGGCCTGAAGTCGTCAGAAATCAAGTCTGTCCCATCAGCCATCATGTGTCTGTGTTTGCATGCAATGTAATAAAAAAGGAGGGTGGCATGCGTGTTTTCTTTCATCAGGATATAAAGGGTAACGCCGAGAGGCTGGATTTTATAGACTTTCGATTCAAAATTATACGCAAAACATGTTGTTTTTCCCACGTTATCTTATTCTTGGCACCTACTTTGTTACTAGGTAACCAGCGCGGATTGGCAGTGGCTGCCCACTGAATCGCCTTTGGTTTCTCTTCACTTGAGGGTGAAAAAATAGAAGTGTGAAGAATCTCTGCGGCGAAACGGGCATCTCAGGATAGACGGCCGCGTGTTGCAGTCACTCGCGGGCCCACATCTCGCGCTTGTTCACAGTCCAGCGTGCTTCAGCGACTCGATCGCCGCCCCCGTGAGCGGAGGACTCCTGAGTTCAGCGCCGCTCTCTCAATTAATAGCTCCGATTTGCTCTGTTGGGTGTGCCTCGCTTGGACTCGCTGTCTGTCCCCGCGGCCGGCGTGCTGGAAGGACACGCCCTATTAGCTCAGAAGGCTTTTTGACCCCCCCCCCGGGGAGGCGCGTCCGCCGATTTGCTTATCTGGGCTGCATTTGTTTTGTGTACAAAATAAAGTCAAATAATTAACTGTGCTCCTGATGGATATAATTTTTTTTTTTTTTTGCAAATAAAGATTCCCTGTCCTTTGGGGAATTGCTGTTCAACAGTGGGAACAGCACTAGCAGGAGGGGGCGGCATATTCTGAGGGGGCGGCGGTATCGTGGCTGGGCGCCACAGGAGGTGGCACTTGCCTGGGGCTTCACACAGTCCTTAACCAGCCCATGTCAAGATCAGGCAGTGTGGCCTGTTTCCAGTGATTAGGGCAGTTTAACAGCATCAAAATCAGGGGTCATTTGGATCTAGTGCACGTTAGAGGGCTGGGCTGGAGGGCTTCCCCCTGTTGTAGGACACTAGCTCCTGCAACCATTCGCTCACAGGACAGGGGCTTCCTCAGGCTGCAGTATGAGGTCATCTGGGCTCAGATGTTTTGATCCCCTCAAACAGACTAAGTCTCATACTTGGACCTTCTCTCTCTCCAGTCTCCCTTTATTTCCTCTCTGCATCCCATTTTCCGAAGCGTTTAACCTAGCATTACCGTAATTTCTTAGAATTGTTGTATTCTTTTACTCGGTCTAATTGAAGTCTTCCAAAGCAGACCTTCCGATCCAAGGCGTTGTGGTTTGGGTTAGTTGGGATGTGAACGTGGAAAGTAAACTAGAAGAATTACTACCAGTGTCGTCCAAGTGTTTATGACGTTAAGACCCTCTTGGACACCAAGGTTCCTGAACACAGATCCATTTTTGATCGTAAACAAAGGGTTGTGCTTGAGTTGAACAGTATTAATTTTAACCAAGTGTTTGCTGCTGAATTTGTGATCTTATAGTTACCTAGCTAAAATACTAGCATCAGTTGCTAAATTTGCCTTCATTTCCAAAATTGCAAGTTGACTGTAAGGCTATGTTATATTAACTGAATGTAAGTTGCGACTCTATAGACTGCAGGTTATTTTGGTCATTTTATTATTTTATTGGAGTTTGCACAGGTTCTAAGAGAAGTTACAGCGGGTCGTTGTCGTTAGCAGGGGGCGGGAGATTAGATGCTTGGGTTGTATCACTCAACTGAAGCCTCTTCTGTGTCCTTTCAGGTATCACCACAGTGCTCACCATGACCACACTGAGCATAAGTGCTCGCCATTCGCTCCCCAAGGTGTCCTACGCCACCGCCATGGACTGGTTCATCGCCGTCTGCTTCGCCTTCGTCTTCTCCGCGCTCATCGAGTTCGCCGCTGTCAACTACTTCTCCACGCTGCAGGCCAACCGGGAGAAGCGCAAAGCGGCAGCCCTGAAGGTGGCGGCACTGGAGGCGGCGGTGGCCGAGGCCGAGGAGGAGGTGGTCCAGGTGAGAGCGCCCCCGGGTGGACGTCCATGGTAGTGCAGCGCTAGGCAAGCATGGCGCAGCTCCAGGTTCCGGGTGTTGCCTCGCGGTCTAGCTGACAGGTGCTCAGATCAGCCCACCTGCCTTCTCGAAATATGCTGGGGGAGGAGCCGGGGAAAAGGGTATTTTGGAGAAAATTCTGAATCAAGCAGCCGCATGAAGATCTTTGAAAATCATAAAACTCTAACATGGATAACGTGTATTCTGGTGGTATATTGTAAATAAAATATGAGTTATATAATTGTGTCAAATCCATAAATATGCCAGCAGAATATAGGTTGCTCACAGTAAGCTCGGTGTCGGCGTGCATTTTCAGATTTGCTTACCAGTTATTTTTTGTGACGTTTGTTCAGTTCAATTCAGTTTATTTTTATATAGCACCTTTCAAAACAGAGTCGTCCTAAAGGCTTAACATGAATGTGTTGTGATACATAAACCATCATTAGAGAGAAATACAGATTGGGGAAAAAGGAAGGAAATAAATTAAGTATTAAATAATACCAACAGGAATATTAGAAATATTTAGAAAACAGACAGAATTCTGCACGCTATTATTATTGCATAGTCATTTTGTATAAGCGACAGGCTAGCTTTCTACTCTGCGTACATCGCTAAGCGCTAAACTAGCAGGCTGGGAGTGTGGACTCTGGGCCGGGTCCAGACGAGACCCGGCCTGCTGCCGTCTTTTAAAAATAGCCGCTCTCCGAAAGCAGCGTGGCACTCATCCTCCCCGCCATGGCCCCACGTCTTCACCGGGGGGGGGCGGGGGCTGCACTCTGCGGCCGGCAGCTGACATTTGCCGCCGCAACCTGGCCCGGTCGATGGAAGGCAGTCAAGAGCGTGCCCCTCATCGGCCCAGTGCCGCGTAGCACTAGGAGGCGGCGGAGAGCAGAAGGACCTCGCGGTGGGAGCTTTTACTTAAGCTGGTCCAGTAAATACAGTTCTGATGACCTCATCTCGGCACGGACGTGATCGTGGCGTTTTAAACGGTTACATAAGATCGGCCACGTGGGCTGCCTCTCCGGTGCCAGGAAAAGCTGTAAAGATGGTTTAATTTTCATTGAAATGGCAGCCGATTAAGAAGGAAGTGATGCGTTCCAGTTGCCCCGCGTTGAGGCGGCGGTATGGCGGATCAAAAGCCTCACGCCAGCGCTCTCCGTTCTTCGCCAGCCCGTGACGGACGGCGGCAGCCTGAAGAAGAGGATGAACTCGGTGGCCCGTGGTGAGGCCCCTCCACCTGTGGAGCAGCCCAAGCCCACCCCCGCGCCCATTTTCGTGCAGCAGCGCCCCGCCGCCCCACCTAGCAACGGGCTATCGGGCACAAGTATCATTGACAAGTACGCACGCATCCTCTTCCCCTTGTCCTTCGGAGCTTTCAACCTGGTCTACTGGATCGTCTATCTCACCAAGGACACCATGGAGCCCTCCAGGTACTGGTCCCCGCCCTCTGCAGTGGCGGGTTTTCGGCATAGCTCGATCGATACTTTACTCGTGGCAAACACGCCCGTTATTTCTAGCCTGGATGCTGATTGGCTAACCACCTGCCTTAAGCGCATCTGCCATGCAGAGTATTATGGGAAAATGCATGTGAATTTAGTCAGTGAGAATAACACTTTATTAATAATGTCCAAAGTCCAATTATAACATACCAGAGAGCTGAAAACAAACATCTTATTATAATGCGAGTTGCAGTCAGTCCCTTTCTGAAAGATATTACGTTAATCTTCTGGCTCTGCGTCTTGCAAAGTGTTTCGTTATTTAATATTATTAATTAGGGTTGTGATTCCTGGTACATCTCCATCTCCGGCTCCCATGTCATTGATCTTAATTTCCTGACATTCAGTATAACGTGATGAGGTCCTCAGATTGGGGCAGATGTGTGTCCAAGACCTATTACAACATCATATATTTATTACCATCGTTATTTAAAACTGTTGTATTCTATTGCATAAGTGCATCTGCTGTGGATAGTTCTGGAAAAATGCTTGAGACTTTAGTGGGAGTGAGAGAAGCGTCCAAGGGGCATTAATAACTAACCAAAAATCTTTATTGTAATGCAAGTTTCAGTCAGAACAAAATAGTCCCTTTTTGCACTGATTCTGCAACCCATTCCGTAAATCTTCTGACTGCATGTGTCCCAAAGTGTTTCGTTATATAATATTATTAATTAAGGTTCGGGTGTAACTGTTTGCTTTATCACCTGGTTTCACACAATTACACACACTTATTGACAGGTGTTTGATATCTTTCCTGTGTTAACTGATTTGTAAGTCGCTTTGAGAAGAAGCATTGGAAGTGAAATAACTGTCTATTTATTTAATAGACATTAATCAAATAGTAAAATGTATGCAATAGCTCAATAGGCAGTTAACTTATCTTTAAATTGTACATTTTTTGTAAACCAGCCTTTAACCTTATAACTTAAAAGTACTTATTGTCTTATTGTCTGTATATTATGCTGCATGATATATTCGTGGGAGAATTTAAATTTCTTTTCTAAAGATGGTGATCAACTAACCATTACATATATTATGCATAATTAGTAGGCGGATAATTAGTTAAGTGTTTGGGAGATTAATCTTATGCCTTAGGTACGTATTGTCTGGTGAATCTCTCCCTCGGACTGTTAGCAATTCCTTTAGCGTTTACATGATTATTTAAATCTTATTTATAAAAATTTGGCTTTGCAGTTTTTGAACTCTGAGGTGCAAATTAATCCGCCTTCAATGTGGCCTTGATGTGCTCGGAATGTAATGTGCTTGCGAGAGCCAGCCAGCGATATTCAGAATTACGTTTAAACCTCTTTGAAAGCATGCATACCCGTTCTACCAGTGTCTTGTTGGTTAAATTATAGTATCAGAGTACATTATGGAACATGCAGTTTCTTCCTGGAATAAAATCCATGCTGTTACGAGGACAGAGATTCTCTTGGAGTGGAATCACTGTAGTCCTTTTCCCTTAAAACGTTATGTTCAGGAATTAAATGTAAGTTTAACAAATCCCATAATATTCATAAAAATAAATATGAATTTGCTGATGTGGTGCACACCGTCCAGAATGTTCCCTTGCTTTGTGCCCTGTCCTGTCTGGGTTCCAGGACCCATGAGAATCTGCCCCGATAGCAGGCCTGGAAAATGGTTGCATTTTTTGACACTTATTTGCAAAAAAACAAACAATTTATCATTCACTGTAAGATGCTCATTTTAACCATTTTGACCTTCTAAGTAACAGAAGCTAACGGTGTCTTTAAGCCCGATGTGATTTCTGTGTTAATCTCCTTTATGGAAGCATATGGATTTAAATATTGTTTGATTGCATTTCAGCCTTTAAATGTTACTTCAGTCATAATCACCATCGTGTACCCCTGCCGTTAACTAATCCCAACAGCACAAAGAAACCACCGATTTCTGACATTCTGGGTTTTGTTAATAACACCTGATACACTTTGCATCAGGCATTTACAGGGATGCCAACTCTCACGCATCTGGCAAATCTATAGTGTTACATTGTAACCCTAAAATTAACTACATCAAATCCTACAGACTATTTACAAGGTAATAAAACTGTTACATGCATGTAAATGCGTGTGCATGTGCGGGTAGACTTGTCTGGAAATGAAAATCAGGCCCCAGCCAGCAGACTGAAGTTGGCGACCTTGCATTTATCTCCGCGTCATGTTTACAGTTAAGTCAATGCTTGCTTGCCAGTCTGGGGTAAATTTGGAACCTGGAGTTTTACCACGTCTGTAACACAGCGGCGGAAGCCTTGGGTAGTTAGTTTTTCCGTGTACATAATAATAATGCTAACTAGTCAATTACCAACATAGATATCCCGATAGTACTGGGTTTACTTGAAAGGTGATTATTTCCCATTTGTGCTGATTAGCTGATATGTGGTTATTGATAGTTCTGCTAAATGTAAATATTTGGTAGGAAATGATTTGTGAAATTTTATATTATATGGTGGTGCAGTGGTTAGCACTGTTGCCTCACACCTCTGGGACCCGGGTTCGAGTCTCCGCCTGGGTCACATGTG
>JAODJX010000051.1:3998428-4010713 GCA_026776945.1 Isichthys henryi
CCCACCCCCCACCCCCCCCCCCCCCCCCCAACCCCCCCCCCCCCCCCCCACCCCCCCGCCAGCCGGCCCCCCACCCCCCCCCCCACAGCCCCCCCCCCCCCCAACCCCGCCCGCCCACCCCCCCCCCCCCCCCCCTCCCCCCCACGCCGCGCCGGGCGGGGGCCCCCCGCGCGGGGCGCCCCCGGCCACACGGTGACCAGAAGCACGACAGCGACGGAGAGGCCAGCTGGTGCCTGGCCAGGTGGCCCTCGCTCGCCCCCCTCAAGGTCAGCTGACTGTACCATAATTATCGATGTAAATACGTAGCAGGCAAATGCTAACCCAACCTTTACAGACGCTGTAGCCTGGTTTAGCATCATTAGCAAAAATGCCCTGCATTGTAACTGCCTTGCAGGTAAGCTGTATGGTTAAATGTCACATATAATATGGCAAGGTGCTGCGATTGCTTAGACAGAGCCTTTCAACACAGCGGGAACCACAAAACACTGTGCAAAATAAGCTGGGACCAAAACAACAGCAGCATCAACAAAATCGGGTCCCCTGCCCTCTCACGCCGACTCGCTGTATTCAAAGCGTCTGCTCCAGTCTGGCCATCGTGGATTTTGAAGTGCCCCCTTCTGCTTTCACGTGGCACCGCGGTCGTGGATGGCGTGGGAACAGAGCACCCTGTGCATGCATAATTAACGTTCAAAAGCGGCGATGTCGCACTTCAAAACCTCACATCTGCGTCACCCCCCTACCTCTCTAAGCTGCAGGGGCTCGGTCCGGTCGCTCTATTCTTTTTACGCCGCCTGAGCAAAATGGGCCTTTTTTGTTTCTGGACGGAAATGAAGATGTCTGTTGTGTCGCCATTGCTCACTAAAATACGTGCCCGTCCTTCATCCTGCTTAAAAAGGACACAACACCCCCCCCCCGAGGTATCGTGTGCTGTGTGTTTTTCTCTACGTCTGACCAACGGGGCGATAAGGCCGCGGGGAGACCAAGAATCTCAGGCACTAGTATGACACACTTCAACACCACGGACGTCGGTAAACTTTAAATATTGTCACAGGGGCTCCTCTGGGACCTTTGCATGCCTGCCAGTCCGGCTGACTGACAGGTGACCTCGCAACGAGCTGCGGCACCAGAAACCGCAGCCACCTGTAAAAACTTCAGCGCTCTTGTAAGGTCAGCCAATCAGCACATGGCTACGAAGCTCCGCCCCCTGACACCATACAGTTGAAGACGATTGGACCAGCTGCAGGCTTCTTCTCAGCATCCGTATTTCCTTTAAAACTGCTTCCTCGGCAGTGACGGACTGTCAAAACGGGTACCACAGACTGACTCATCACTCTTAATTATCGACCATCCCTCTCGTCGCTGTAGATGACCTCATGTCGTTTTTCCCCCCTTTCTTGCCGGAAATCACTGTTTTTTTAATCTCTCTCTCTCACTCCCTCACACTCCAGATGAATCTGGCACAGGGCGAAGTGCCGGAAGCTATCTCTCACCAGCCTGGGACTTCCTCACCTCCTCCAAGGAGCCTTTCCCCAGCTAAATTCGACCTCCCCCCCCCCCCCACTTCTCCCTGTCCAGTTCGCCAGTTCTCATGAAAGCACCATTGCCTGTGAGTTTTCACTGTCACATATTATCAATTGAAGAGATGTTTCATTCTAACTCAAATTACTAGGTCTTCCAATATTATAAATGGAATAGACTGTTGATAAGCATGTTCTTAAGTGAACTATCTTTTATCCATCCATCCATCCATCCATCCATCTAACCAGCCAGCCACTCATCATCTGTCCATCCATTATCCAAACCATGAGTCCTGTATAGCTGTATAGTTGTGTAGAGGAGGTGGGTCCAAGCAACTAGAGGAGGTGGGCCCAACCAATCAGATGTCTTGGTTCTGCCTCGTCTAATTGCTTGGACCCACTTGTTCTGAAATCTGATTGGTTATCCATCTGAACCAATCATTTTTTTTTGTTCTGCCCTCAGAACATTTTTGTGTATGGAACAGAATGAAACACACAACCTTATGGTGCATGACAACAGTGTTCTTTGTATGTCTTTTAATATATAAACCTGTCTTGTCCTTTGAAGTTATTATAGGATGTATATTCATGTATGTGTACTGGATAAATACAGTATAGTAGTTTCTCTTCAATGCTGTTCTAAAAATTGCAAGAAGCATAAATATAAAGGACATTTAAATGCAATTTTATATCAATGAATTATGTACACTCTGCTTGATGTTAATATAATACCGTCATGGAGAATGAACTATCATCCTTTTCCACTGCGAAGGATAATCTCCAAAGAATGGAGATTAGAACTGTTATTGTAATCAACCACCATTTATCACTCGTCTATACAATTGTTGGAATGTTGCAGAGAGAAAGAACACCAATGGTTAAGCAGTAGCGGACTTTACTTATGTCCAGGGTGGTGTGTGTTCTTGAAATAACTTCATCAAGGTGCTTGGTATCCTAGCTCTCTGCTTTGTTGTGAGACAGTAACAGAAGCCCTCTTGCTGAATGTGGACATATTTAACCGGTGCTGAACTTGCTCACCAGATTCCATCTGGAATAAGCTTCCTTATGCTCATGGAAAGCCTTGGGGACTGAGTGAATCTTTGACAATCAAGTCAACTTTTCAAAGGCCTTTTCAAACACTTAAAAAGATCGTTGATCTTGGGAGATGCATTGCCTTTTCGGAGTAATTTGAAATCACTGTGGTCTCCAGTCCACCTGGTAAATTGGTGGAGAATTGGTGGCTAAACGTTGGAGAAATTCTTATTATTTTTTTTTTTTATAAACATGAATAAAGATTTAACATTTAATTCTCTTAGGCACCAAATGATCTTTTATTAGAATGCAAGATTTTTAAAATGCGTGATATTACCGCACAATTGGAATTCATTCGTATATGTGTCCCTCTTTAAATCATCGCACAGGTAAGATTATGCACATTTTTATAGAGAACAACAGCACTGGAACATTTCAGAGAACAATGAGATGCAAAAAAATGTACAAACAGCGAAATAGTACATCCTTTGACGATACTGCAAATGAAACAAAGGAAACTGTTTTATTTCACAAATTGCACCATTTTATGACCCATCCACTTTTATTCTGCTGTTGAAAAACATCTCCTTTGTATTTTTTATTCACGGAATTATTTCTTTTATAAACGGGCAATATTTACAGACTGCCTTCATCAGTATTTATTGTATAAAGGAGAACTTGTGGTTTCCTTCATGCATACTGATTTGAAATCCCCAGTGCACGTGTCCTGCTTGACAGAATTTGGGACTTGACCCGTCGTCTTCCAAAATCCCTAAGATTATTCACGATAGGGCAGAAAGTGGGGTACAACTGTGGAAGCAAACATATTGCATATTTTAGACAGACCTCAGAAAGACTGATTCAGGTTCATATGCCAGCAATCAGTTCATGTAGACACTTTTTCCTTGGCACGCCTTAAACGGTCATCAGGCCTTCCCATAAGTGGTTAGGCCAGGGGTCACCAACTCCGGTCCTGGAGAGCTACCGTCCAGTAGGTTTTCTATCCTACTTGACTTCCGATGACCCACATCTGTTCCTGATATTTACCTGAGAACAGGTGTGGCTCATCAGAAACCTGGTAGGATAGAAAACCTACTGGACGGTAGCTCTCCAGGACTGGAGTTGGAGACCCCTGGGATAGGCTGATGATTCTAGTCTCGATATATCTCTGAGCATGGACAGAGAAAAGCTTTGCTAAGCATATTTATACAATGTGTTATTATTTAAAGAAATTAAATCTATGCTGAATGGTACAAAAATTGAACACCACTGAAAAATACCTGAACTTGAAAATTTAGAGTTTTAAAGTCGGCCCCATCTGTAAACACATTATAAAATTTATATTTTTAAAAAAATATGTATTTATACGAGCCTTCCATAACCCTTCCTTACTGTTTTCATCTGTTATGTAAGACTGACTCTCAACCACATGGTTTGCGTCACCGCGTGCGGTTAAGAAAATTAGCTTTCGTTTTGTTTTTTTTGGAATATTACAATATCGTTAATGCCTTAGGGAGCAACAATGGGATCGTACCATTTTCATTCATTCAATTAACTAAAAATGCTCATTTACTTTAACTGGAGGTATGACTGCAATACCAGTTATACTCTTATGATTCAGCGATGTTCAAACTGTTATGATTCAGTGACGTTCAAATATTGTGCCGAATTTCTATAGATATTTATAGGAAGAAAAAAACAAGGAGATGAACAGATGGTCAGCTAGGTTTTAACAAGAGAGCCAAACTGTTGCTGTTTCATAAGTCTTGGGGTTATAATCGGTGTTATGTAAACTGCAGACTGTGATCGCTGTGCCGTCTGCCTCTACCGTGTCGCACTCCACTCGCCCCCCTCCGTCTCTCTCTCATTTTGCAAGCGGCGAGTAAAATAGAGATCCAGTACAGATGATGCGTTCATCGGCACTATACACATCTGTCAACCTTTCCATAGAGTAATGAATACTCTGAGTAGAGCCATAAACACTCTGAGTATGAAAACGTGAGACAGTGTTCCATTTTAAATACTACCGGTAATAAGTGCAACAAAAATAAGGGGATAATCCTAGGTACAGTTTTTTACCCAAAGGTACAAACAACATTAATGTACCCCCAACGATATACAAAATGTTCCTTAGAGTCCATTTCTGTACCTTAAATGGTACATTTACCCACAGCTATGGGTACAATTGGCAGACCCTTGAGGGTACAGTCCCAGTGACAAGTAAATGTACCCTCATAGGTACAAGCTGGTACTTTTCTCTGACAGTGTGACAGATACCCATACTAAATAGGATTATCCACAAGCATTTTAAAAAAGGGGTAGTTTAAGGTTTGAGTCGCACTAAAAACAGATTGATGTCCCAGAAACTTGGCTTGTCTTTTCCAACTTTCCTTTTTGTCATTAGTAATACTAACAATATGCTATAACTGTATTTCATTAAGGAGGGTTTCAAAGTTGAGCTGAAATTATTTCGCTTAGGTTTCATGTTAAATTGACAGAAGATGATGACTCACATATTGGCTGTAAGCGTGGAAATGTGCCACAGTTTGAGAATAAATAAATTATGAAATGCAGTGTTACATTTAAGCTCACCGCTGCTGGTGGAATAATTTAGCCTTATTTAAACATATTGCACTTAAGTTAATAATTTAGTTAAATGCCACAAAAGAAAGATTTATGCTTGAAGAGAATAGATGAGTGGATTTAAACTTATGACACTCCAAGGTCAGATGGCCTAATTATTTGAATGTAAAATGACTGACTGCGTTGCAGATGTTGTCCATCATTTACAGTCCGCAGTCGGCCCCACACTTTCGGGTGGGGCATGCGCCCCCCTCTCACAAATGAGTTCCATACCAACGTGAGACCTTTCTAGAACTTTCAGGATGCCCCATCCACTCACAATCTGTGATGATGTCTTAGGGGCACATCAGGTAGGTAAAGCCCACCCTGAAAGTTCTGAGTTCCTTGGTTGGACGTCTACATATGTTTCCGACAGTGACGTCTTTTATAAACATGACCAAACCGTCATCGTTGCCTTCCGTAGGCAAAATGGGTAGAAGTAAAATCAGAATATCAACTTCTTAAATGCCTTTTATCTAAACGCCACTATCGGACACCTGTTAACAAGAATATGAATCATTGTATAACAACCTTGTGTATTTTGGATCATGTAATCATCCATGAGTAATGTTTTACTTAATATGACTAGTGAAATTAACAGTGATTGGACGATATTCTTATCAAATTGTCTGCACCCTGAGAAGTTTAGCCCCCCAGGAGTTTGTAAAGTTGTGACAGTCGCCACGGCTATATGAGTCAGGCAATGGCGGATGCTTGTTTTTAATGTGACGGGACGTCGTAAGACTGCTTGAGCTCGCCCATCGGAATATGATGATCAGTCAGACCTTTTATCATTATCTAGCTTTGTGCCAAAAGAGAAAAAACAGTGGTTGCCCTCTGTGTGATGGCTCCCAACTCCCCCTACAAATAGCAAGGATGTTCAGTGGCTTTAAACTGCGGTCAGGGCAAAATAACTCTAGACTTAGGCTGCAGGTCTAACTCAATAACTCAGATGTTCTGGCTCCATCACTCTGCTCAGCTGTGGTTGGCGAGTTTCTGCATCACACACACCGTTGGATGCTTCCGCCCTATGGAAAACATTTCAGCCATTTTTCTTCCGCACGGTGCCCAAAGGTGCTTTTTGACTATTGCTATTTTTTTACCAATAAATTGAAAACACCCAATTTCACATTCAGGTATACTCCTCTTCCCCCCCCCCCCCAAAAAAAAAAAGGATTCTAATGTGGATGGACACCTATTTTTTAAATAGACACTAGGGAATCAGATACACAGCAAAGAGGAAGATCTCGGGACTGATTGGTAGAAAGGATGTAAATTGGAAATGTATTTCAAGGGAGACTGTCATATTGGCCGGCTTTTTGCGTGAGGATTAAATGGATGTTCTTAGAGGAGGTGCAGTTTAACAGCACACTATACCATTACTATCTTTATATGTATGTGTATGTGTGTGTGTGTGTGTTTGTGGGGACCAAATGTCCCCACAAAGATATAATTACAAACCTGTGTATGCGTGTGTGTCTGTGTGTGTATTTGTCAGAACCATTGAAATATCTTTACTATCAAACATATAACAGCCAAAAACGTATCACTAAGAGGCCATGGACTATGAAATGATTAAAATGTTAAGTATTTATATCATTTAATATATACCATTGGAAGTACTTTTCATACCACTTTTGACGCGACGAACATAACCTAAATGCACTACATATGCCAATCAAAAATCTCAACTAAGGTGTTTATATAGGATTACCAAAGGATTGATTACCAAATTCAAGTACGTGTCATTCGTACCTACATACTGTACACGGACTGTTAAACTGATAGCGTCTCTGAGCATTTATACTAATGCACTTTGTCTCCAAGATTTACCTGAAATGTACTGTGTTTTACGCTTCGGACGGAAAGTCATACTGTATATTTCCAGTGTAGCTTATTGGGAGCTGCCCATGGTTCTGAAACACTTACCGAGACCAGCTGCATTGTCGCTGTCACGTTGCCTAAAATGTAAAGATGTGGAGCCCTAAGCAGTACGCTAGTAACTTTCCCGGCCGAAACCGTGCAATATTTAGCATTAAATGTCCAGCCCGTGCCATATTAATGCAATAACTGCAGACAGAACGGTTTACCGCATTGCAATTTGCCATACGCAAGTATAACCTGCATTGAACACCGATTTCCTTATTATCCTTTATCCACGAAAGCTGGACATTAATCCAGCGTTTGCTGGAATAAACCCTTTTGAGTGTGATCTTGAATAACTGGAATGGAACTCTAAATATCGATGAAAGTCGCCTAACTTAAAAAGAAAATTGCACTGCAAAGCAAATTCCGGGGAGTGGAAGAGGGAGGTACCAGCAAATGCGTTTTCAACATTTGCATTAATACATAAATAAGTGTTTAAAGTGGCGTATACGCCGGGGCGTTATCTCGGCTCATACAGCCGCTTGGCTAAATTTAGAAACGGAAAAACATAAGGCTCCGGAGCCGGTGGAACTCGGTCATTAACATGCATCCCCCGGCCGCCGGTCCACATCCAGCCGGTCCCGAAACGAAGGAAGCATCAGGTTACGGTCCAGACGGCAGCACTGCATGCGTTACTGCTCCAAAAAGCAAAGCTGTGTATAAATACGGTACACAGATCACCCTGCATCCTTTGCTGCTATCATCATCCAGGGAAATTACAGTGCTTTAACACCATTCCCACCTCTTCAGTTTCATAAGAAGAAACCAATTCTCCCAAAGTGATGAAATAAATAAACATTACCGTCTATTTGCTCTTAATGCGTGATGATTTCTTTGTGAAGGACATCTGGATATAGGTCGTGTGAGACAGATACATTAATATATATTATTGACATCAGATCTTGTTCTGCTTTATAAGAATCGGACGAAAAAATGTTATCTTCGGGTCATATTTAACGATCCCGTGTGTGTTTTACGGAATGGTTTCGCAGCGATCGTAGCTTATTGTATAACCTTTTGCTTAATCGCGTATATGGGGGGGGGGGGGGAAATCACAAAAAAAATGTCCCATAGATACGAATGCAGTCGTGTTCTATATTCTTATTTGAGAATAAAGTGTGTAATTAAGATGATTTGTTGAGTGGTACGTTATTACTGATTCCATATGGTGGAAAATGTTAATTCTTATGAGAATCTAAAATACCTCTTTTGCATAAAAAGCTGTTATTTACAGTTTTAGGAGCCATACAGAGAAACGCACCTTGATTTTATTAAACGCAGGATCTGTGATTGCCTTGTGTCAAAGCGATTCCGTAATGCATGGTTTGTATGTTTATGAAATAAAACTGAGTTTTTTTCCCTCGCAGCAAAAAACATCAGAAATCATTGTAGTGAAGGGAAAATGGGGGGGAAAAAATCGGGGGATCCGGCTGAAAATGTAAGAGGATTTGATTTTGCAGCTACTGAAAAGAGATTAAGTCGACAGCAGTGGAAGTTAAATTGTGCTGCATATAAAAAAAATGGGCGGATTGTTCTTTAGATGAGAGATTGGTACCACCTTCCATTCTAAAATAAAATCGCCCCGGCATGAAGTCACAGCCTATTTCACATCCGGTTTACCCAGGGACATATTACTATTGTCTGAGTGGAGAAAAAGCATTATTTGCTCGCAATCTCTATATTTAAAGTAGATTTTGTAGTTAGATTAGCGATCTGCTGGGACTGGGAAGAGTTTAACTCCCCTCGCAAGGGATAGTGTGCGAGACCTGCGCAAACTCAGCATCGTCAGCAGCCGCTTCGCGAGCCTCGAGCCAAAATCCGCTAGATCTGAGATCAGTGAGGATTTTGCACGTCGGATCCATGTAGAAAAGGTAAAAATCCACGGATACAAAATAGCCGCATCTCTCCAGTATACTGTCGTACGCGGTTTAAATGTTTTTTTCAGTTTGATTGTGTTTTTTTTACCAGTTGAAAACAGTGGAGGGGGCGGATGGGGGTGACAAACACTGGCAGTTGTAACTGCATTGAGTTGCGCTCCGGCAATACGGGTAGATACGGCTCCGTCAAAAAAAAAAAGGATTGCTAAGGAGTTTCATTTGAAGTAAGAAATGGCAAGTTTGGGGCTGAAGCGAAGGTGCCTTTGCTGAATATGTACATGACTCAACTGTTTGCTGTTTTTTTGCCATCTCCGGTTGTTGGATAGCAGATTTAATATCGCGGCTTAATCACTTCGCAAGGATAAAATACTGAGCGTGTGGATGCATTACGCTGCATGGATACTCATTTCGGCATGCAACTTTAGATTTATATGTATTTTAAGGACGATCGCATGCTTGTTGTAAAGTGTAGATGCGGGCTGCGTTTTTATTTTTTTGTCAGCTTTATGAAATTGTGGTCGACTATAGGAATTTAAAGAGGACACGCTGCATCATATGCAGAAAAACGCTGCAACGCTAATCTGACTTTCTGCTGCCGAAATCGCGCTCCCGCTTAGTACATAACGTGTGTTTCTTTGGCACGGCGGTCGTTTTCATTGCCAGGCGTCTTTGGCGTAATGTTTTTTGTATTGATTGGAGTGGCTTTCGATGGGGAAGACGAATCGCTTGATGCCCCCTACATGTGTAAATAACGCCTTTTAAGGGTCAGAGTAAATTCAGACAGGTAATCATCGGCGCGCTCTCTATTATCTATCTGTCCTTCCTGGGTGTGTTTTGTGTACGAGTTTTAGCCTAGTAAATAGTGTGGAGAAAGGTATGATGATGGATGGGGCTGAATTCGCCAGTGTTTAATACGACTTGGCTGGTACTGCTTTTAATTATTATGATTAATAATAGTTTATATGCCTAAAAGTGCTATGGTTACAAACGACGTGGCATTAAGACGTTGATGTTAATCAGATGCTGTTAATAGCGAGGCGTGATTTTCGCCAGTGTTTTTCTGTTTTGTCTATTAAAATATATTCTTTCCTCCTGAAATACTTAACTGGATAATGGTCCTTGCGTGCATTTTGTTGATCCGATCGACGCCTGTTGGTTTTGATAAACTCAATCACGACGTGCGCTCCCGTGTGAGATCGTGAACTAATCCCGAAAAGATGTTGGGGTTTAGCAGCGAATCGCCAAGCCATACAGGCGCCTAAGTGCGCCTTTTCGTCTCTGGCTGCACCGGCGAGCACTAGCAAAAAGGTGTCTGTTAGAAAGGTCGTGCTTTTTTGTTGCAAAGACTGGTGTGTGGCATGTTTAATTTAAAATATCGCTTAGATAATTGAGACGTAGGATTCGTGGGATCACCAAAGCTTAACAACAAGGCACGTCTGTACAGTTTTTATTTTCTAAACAAGCAGGCAAGAAACAAGTAAGAAAAAAAATATATATTTTTTTGGAAAGACGGATTTTAGATAAGTTGCTTTTGCTTCAAATGGTTTCCTTGGATAAAATATGGCTATTTAGAAGTAAAAACAAGTTTGTGTGTATGTTTGGGTCTATTATTATAAATAGGCATACTGGTGCATCATATACGTGTTCTCTTCTTTCCTTTCAGTGAAATTTGCATAACAAAACCATGTTTGGACGAACCGGATCGTTCGTGCTCTTCTTATGGGCCTGTGTACTGGTGCTGCATGTGCTCTGTGGGAAAAGGTAATTATGCTTTTATACAACACTTCCATTGTCCTGGATCGATGGATAATTTTGTTACAGAAAAAATACACTGTAAGCTCTGGCATAAGAACAATATCAATCTCGCCTCAGTCCCAAAAAAAAAGGTAAAATTTTCAGTAGAAAATATTTTTTTAGACATGTTCATTCTCAGTTTGCCAGGATTGTTGATAAATAGATAATTAAACAGTCGGGAAATGCATGCTTGCAGTTATTACGGTAATGCAGTGTCCTATATTTGTCAGTCATGTACTATGAAATGGCATGTTTGTAATTAGAATATTATTTAAGAACCATGCTACAAGCTAATGAAACGCACATTCTGAAACGAGTGTTAGACTGTGTCAGAGTCAGTATATATTTTTAAGTTTAGTTACCTGGTTGGCAGACACTCATACGCAGAGAAGTTTCACAGTGCGTGTTGTAAAACATGTGTGGTGTGTTCGTTGTCTTCTGTTTCAAATGAACAAAGTGGATAGCCATGCTTCTGCCTGGGGGCTGTTTCTCAGACGAGGAGTTTTTGACCGGGGCCTGTCAGGGTTGAGACATAACTGCCTCTAGCAGCAACTGGAAACATCATAACCCCACTGGGCATGTGACCTGGGGCCTCAGCCGTGCCATAAAATGACAGCGAAACAAACAGTCTGATGTAGCACATCTGTTACAAAGGGGGCAGCAAAGTCAGCCAGAGGTATACTTTTTAAGAGTGAGCTGAGGTGCTAAGGGGTTTCCGCACGGCGCAGGGGTAATATTTAAAGCTATCCTACATAAAATTAGACTAAACCAGAAGGTATGTTTGGTCCTATTAGGGAGTCCCTGCTCTGAAAGCTGTAAAGTTTAGGCCTAAATATATTAATGTTTGAGCATAACCATTTATCCTTAAGTGTGGCTTGCAGTTATGGTTATTAAAATAGGACACAATGATTATATAGTAATATAGCTAGACGAAAGGGAACACATTTAGCAGAAATTCATCTATTTTTGCAATACAAATTGTGTGACATACTATATTCCCAAATAATTTTTATGGTGCATCCAGTCTTTTCTTTATAGTTGTATAATATAATGCAATGGAATATTTAACGAGACTTTTAATCTTTTCCAGGCGCTGTTGACCATAAAACCACAGCACTCAAATTTTTTTTTCTGATCCTTCAACTTAAAAGTCCTCCTGGACCTTCGTGTGTGACGGTCCAAATTGCTTAGTGGAAGGCTAGAGTAGAAACACAGGGGCTATATTTAGCCGGGATTTGGCCCAATGATGGGATAACTCGGAGGAAAATGAGCAGCAGTTCCTGATGGTCCGTGGAACGTGCAGCCCGCGGCGAGAAGTGTTGCTGTTCGCATGACCTGTAGGTGGGGGTGGTGTACAGTGTTTATAAGCAAGAGGGTTTAGCTTAAAAAAACACTTCCCTGATTCCTGTCTGCATGCAAACTTGCATGGACTCCTCCCTCACCTGTCTACAGAGTAAAAATAATTTAAAAGAATTTGGATTATAATCCAGATTAAAATAATGTCCTGCATTATTTTT
>JAODJX010000051.1:4012779-4025161 GCA_026776945.1 Isichthys henryi
TAATGACCGACATTCTTAATTCTGGGAGTTTGATTGGAAATAACAGTGACGGCAGTGGAGATAAGAGTAGCTGAGTTCAGGGGGACTGAGCTGAGGTTGATCAGGAAGGCCTCTTGGCTTATGGATCGCGACTTCATTGGGCATCAGTACTCACGTTGACGCCAATGCTAGATTAGCATTGGCGAGTGGCGAAGCCCTACTTGATGGGGAAAAGGAAACGGAAGCAGACAGTTAGGTGTCGGTTATCATGACGATTCCAGGATGATTAGATCAAAGCTCAGAAATGCTCCTCTGGATGAAGAAGCAACTGGGTCTAACGAAGAACGCCGATCGACACTCACTGTCCTAATTTCCTGCTTCAACAGAGCGTGTAACCGAAGTCAAGACTGACATTTTCGTGACGAGTATTGGGCCTGTCTCGGACCACGACATGGTATGCCTGTCTTCACCTCCTCTAAATGTCATCACCCTTGCATGCCTTCGTTTCCAGCAATCACGAATTGGTTGCTTAGATAACATCTCTATGGGTGTCGTAATTGCATCAATTTCTACTTTAGGAAAGTTAATCGATTCATTTGCACCTCCAAGGAATTAAATGTTTACTGAGAAAATCTTTAGTTCACCCTGCAAATATAGTTCTTAACACGTTCTCCTTCCAGAAATGTGATCATTCCTTGCACTCTTCACCATCTTTTTTTGTAATGCTTCTTCTAGCTGATTAATGACATTTTCATATTTCTCCTGATTCCCCCTGAACATTTTTCATAAAATCTCACAGTGACCTTTTTGCTGTCATTTAGGCCACACCTTGCTCTTTTCATAGCTCCAGGGATTAATGGATAACTGGGGAACAGAAAGTAGAAACGCGTTGGTTGAAAACACAACATCTAAATGCCATTTTCATGGCATAGATTTCGATAGTGACATTGGAAAGAACAGACCGTTTGTGCAGCATATATATTTTACTTGCTATATATTTTAAATGTAAATTAGGAGGTGGCACAGTGACACAGTGGTTAACATTGTCACTTGACACCTCTAGGACCAGGGTTCGAATCTCTGCCATGGTTCCATGTGTTTAAGTGGAGTTACCATATCATGTATGTGTGAGTTTGCCCTGTGATGGGTTGGTGCCCCGTCCTGGGTAATTCCTTGCTTTGTACCCATAGACTCCAGACGTCACATGACCTGGAATAGGACAAGGAGATACAGAAGATGGATATAAACTATTTTCCAAAACTGATATCTAAAATCTACATCTACGCTATTATGCTAAACACCAGTTCATCTATTTTTTTGATAAACAGGATTGCAAGAAGCATAATAATTAAGTATATATATGTTATTTGTTTTGTTTAAGTACATAGTCTTGAATATTACACAAGTTATTAGACTGACAATGTCATTACGAAACTTCTTTAGTCCTCGCTGTATTTTAATACGTTCCCTAAGGGATGAGATTAGCTTCAAAGTTCGGAACACTTAATATCTGCAAAATGCTATTAATTTCTTGACAGAGTTCCTGCAATATTTGCTTGGACCTTTGACGTTGAGTATAATTCCCGATAACTGTAATGCATGCGCCGGGCCCACTGCTGCAGCGTTACGAAATCGGCCGCGAAATGGAATAATTATCGTCTCTCCCTCAGTCTGCACGTGTAACCTTTCGGCTCGGTCACAGACCCGTTTAATTAACTCACTGAGAAGGAAAAGCATCCTCCTGACTTTTTTTTATTTTTTTATGTTGGCAGCTGACTTTGTCAGGCTGTATAAATAAATTAAAGGCATGCTCTTGGCTGTCGTTATCGTTGTTCGTTAGCGCCTTGTCTTCCTGTAATTTCTAATTACCTACTTGGCCCAATGTGACAGGCCACACTTTATGGCTTTCAAGCACAAATAGTCTTCATTAAAGGGGAGGACCACTTTATGGGGACCCTCTATGAGGGGGAGTTTTGTGGCCTGAGTAGAAACCACATAACCAGAGTAGGAGAGCTTGAGAAGTCCTTGTATGGGATACCGCTTGCTTTCTAAGCAATGTTCCTTAGCTAACGTTTTTTATACAGTCTTGAAAATAAGTTTTTCTTTGAGAACATTCAGCTATGGAAAATAAGTACTGCACCTTCAAGGTTCAACATGAATTCCACCAGTTAGTTCGACGCTCTCGGGATGCAGTTGTTTATTATTTTCGACTCTCTTTTTGCTGCATAGTCAGTCTTTCCCCGAAGCGCAGGACCGTCCCGAGGCAGTTAAAAAACCTACTTTCCCCCGCATCCGTTTCTCTCCGTCTCTCCGGCAGGAGTACACGATTGACGTTTTCTTCCGACAAAGCTGGAGGGACGAGCGACTGAAGTTCAAGGGTCCCATGGCAGTGCTGAGGCTAAACAACCTGATGGCGAGTAAAATCTGGACGCCAGACACGTTCTTCCACAACGGCAAGAAGTCTGTCGCCCATAACATGACGATGCCCAACAAGCTACTGCGAATCACTGAGGAGGGGACTCTACTTTACACCATGAGGTGAGAGAGGCACCCAGCTGTGTGCGGAATAGTTGGTCAGACTAGTCATCCCCCCTCCAGGATTTTTTTAAGCTGGGGTACATAAGATACGTAATTCATACATAGAGGGACAAACCTTATTAGCCAATGATATGGTTTGAACCAGTGAGTGACAGGGGAAGGGAAACTTCGGGGGCCAATTGGCTTTTAGCTGAGGATAATTGTCCCTGTGGCCCCGCCCCTGTATACGCCCTGTCCTCCTCGCCCGTACGTACCATCTTGCAGCTGTCCTTGTGGACACAGCCGCAGATTAAGCCCACAGTGCTGTCACTTCACCAAGCCCATAAATAAAAGAGCTGACACCCCGGGCCGCCTAGAGAGCGGCGCTAACGAGCAGGGGCCGTGGACGATCCCCATAAAGCATCTCCTAAAACGTTTATCTGGAGATTAGGGCTCAGCATGGGCTCATATTTATGGCGGGGAGATGAGTAATGGCAGACAGGTACTGGATATGGGACTCTGATGGTCAATTTTTCACCACGACTGTCAGGAGAAGCCTGAGGACCCAAGGATTCGGGTGCCAACATGTACCGTGGTGGGTCCAAGCAGGACGCCCCACAATGAAATGCACACGAGATATAAATACTGAATCCCCCCCCCCTCACCCCCCAGGCTGACGGTGAGAGCTGAGTGTCCCATGCACCTGGAGGACTTCCCCATGGATGCTCACGCTTGCCCGCTCAAGTTCGGCAGTTGTAAGTGGAGCCGTCTTCCCAGAGACACCTGGGTTGTGGATGTGCAGCTGTGTGTGGCCAGGATTCTATTTAGGGGGGGGAGTCCATGCAATAACCCACGCCATCGAGTCTGTTGACGTTACAATGTCCTTCAGCATATAACAGGATGTTAAGCATCATCTCCGAAAAAGGGAATCGGAAAAAAAACATCCAGCGTGAATAAGAAACTAACCTTTAACTTTGAACTTCTCAAGGTCTTTAAATATTTTAAGATAACGATGTGTTTGCGGTTAAAAAAAAATCCTAGGAGGAGGTCTTCTGCAGCTCCTGCTAGACTCGATCACAGGAGAACGCACCTGTCCCGATTTTACGAGGCTCCGGTGGACACCTGCACGTTTAGTCTGACCTTTATGGTGTTATCTCTGCGATCTTCTCACAGTCCGCTCTTGTGTTGGATATGGGACCTGATTAACGAGAAACCTGTTCATTACTGTTCCGCTTAACATCTACATTTCTGTACATCCTGATCAGACGCTTACACGCGCGCGGAAGTCGTGTATGTGTGGACAAGGGGAGCTGCCCAGTCTGTGGTTGTGGCCGAAGACGGATCCCGACTTAACCAGTATGACCTAATGGGACAGTCTGTGGACTCTGGTGTGGTCCAGTCGAGCACAGGTCAGTTTACTGGTCAAAAGATCTTGATGTTGCTGGTTCAGCAGCAAGGATGTGCCTTGATTATAAACATGAAGCACTTTCAGGAAGATGATTGCTAGAGTTGGAAAGTTCAGGTCCAGAAAGTAAAAATCCAGACCAAGATTTTGTTTCAATCGACCGGTTGAGTACTATGTGACTGTGACTCTTTATGCTCAACTGGTTGGTTGTAACAAAATCCTGGGCTGGATTTTTACTTTCTGGACCTGAAATTTCCACCTCTGATTATTAGCTTGAAGTTTCTGAGATCCTTAAAGTGCTGGCCTTAAAGTCAAAATGCTGATGAGAAAGACGAAATCATTCACTAAGAGACAACATAAGGTTTTTGAATGTGTAGATTAATAGGACAGTATAGAAGAGCATACTTATAGTTGAAAATGGCATGACAGAGCAAAACCATTCGTTTCAATGTAAATTCCTTAGAATCTACTTCCAGGTCAATGGATATATTGTCAATTTCAAGTGCTGTTAGATTCCTCTTAGTAAATCTCTCTAATCAGTAAGAACTTAATTTCTTTCACTGCCAAAAGGAGTTATTGATTTCTACCCCTACCTAGCAGATACCCCATATAAGATAATTGGATTAATATTTATTACTGTTACCTTGAATTTAATATTTCACTTCATAAACGTGATGACTACATAATTTGGCCGCCAAGCATAACTGTACCAGTATCGATAAATCCCCACAGCAGAACCACTAGTCATGATACAAAAGGACTTATCGAGCAACATATTTCATGCCATATATTGCATTGAAAGTAGCGTTCCTTTGATTATACTGCAATACAAGAATCACTGGTGCATAAAAGTTTGCTTTTTGTGTGAAAGACCTGGATAACAGTCCTGGCGTAATGGTTGAATTAGAGATATTGTATTGGGATGAACTGTTTTTTTTTAATGCAAGGACACGGTGAAATAACATAAATCAATGCACTCCAAGAGTAAAATTTTGATTAAATAAAATGTGTTTTTTTTTTCCCTCTCGCAGGCGAATATGTTGTCATGACAACACATTTCCACTTAAAGAGGAAGATTGGCTATTTTGTCATCCAGACCTACCTGCCCTGCATAATGACGGTGATTCTATCCCAAGTGTCATTCTGGCTCAACAGAGAATCTGTCCCTGCGAGGACTGTATTCGGTGAGTAGCTGTTATTTGACAAATGCACTCACTTAACTCCCAAAAGTGTGGGGGGGGGAGGGGTGCTATAAAGGATGACCTGGAATGAGCCCCCTTCAGTCGGATGGTGTTTTTTTTTTTCTCATGTTGTGCTTTAAATTACTGGGGGGTGAGTTTGGCCCCTCTTCAGAGGCCTGAATTCAGAATGCGGGCACCGGCTCGTCGGACTGATGCACCCCCGGGTCCCCAGGCAACGGTAACCGTGGCGACCGCCAGGTCTGAGTGTGGCCCATGCGGAGTTACGTAAGGGAGAACGTCGTAGAGCGTTTTTTTAATCTCCCTGCTGCGAACCTGTCCTCACTTTACCTTCTGTCATAGTTCAGGGGCGGAACATTCGGTATCTGAACGCCCATTAGTCTGTCCTTAAATCACGCGCAAGTGTCTGTTCATCAGTCACGGAGCTTTTGCGTTCTTCCGATGGTTTTTTTTTTTTTATTATTTGAATGAGATAGCTGCCGGCTCAGTGGGTAGCTTAGCACCTCTAGGGTGTGACAGAGCAGTATGGCCACAAAACTCTTTGCCTAATTCTCACTTATGAGCATCTAACAGTGGGTAGCACTGCATGCCCGTGATTATCTGGGAAGCGCCTTTGAGTCAGGTGAGCAGGTTTGTGTGTGTAATTCACTATCTGGGCTCTACAACTCCAGAACGGCTCGGGGGGAAGGCGGTGTTTTCTCTGTTTTGCGAAATCTCATCATTCATGTTCTGTTAGACATATAAGATATATCGGTATCACATTGGTATCAGCCAGTTTTCGCTAAAAAGTTAAATATCGGCACTGGTCCGATGTGTAAATCTTGGCGAAAGTTAGCAATAATAATATTATGGAGATGACTTACACTAGAGGATTTTTTTGCGTAATGGAGGACGAGGGATTGCACGACTCATTCACCGCGCAGAAGAGATCTCCAAGTACTGGCCAGTGAGACGGTTTTTATATGATTTGCGACGTGTTTTTAATTCGTTATTAAATCTGGCCCTGAGACTGATCCCTCATTTTCCACAGAATAAAAACACTGTGATGGACAGGACAACGCAGAGCATCTGCCGTGTTATAATGAGGCAGTTGCCGCGGCGATTTTGTTTAACAAGCCGCAGTCATCCGCAGCACTGGTTTTCTAAGAGTGACTCAGTCTCCAACGGCTATAGCTACTTAAAATATCCTACTTACACACATTGCTGTGGAGGGCAGCTGCATTCTCTGAGTTAAATTAAGCATTAAATTAGACATATAGGTCTGAGCCCAGGGGTGGTGCTGGTGGTGAGGGGGGGGGGGGTGTAGGTTTAATCCCAAGGGTGGAACTTAACCTAGGAGGGACAAGTATCATCAGAGGACAGCGGTAATATTAGCAGGATGTGTGATGTGATGGTGTCGTCAGGTAAGGTAAGGTTTGAGGCACTGTGCTGGCCTTAAAGGGTAAAGTCAAAGGTTAGTAAGCACTCGGGTACAGCGTTAAGGACGAATCGTTGCTGCTTAAGCACAAACGTACATAGCAGATCGGACTCACTGGAGGTAGGTGCGGGATGCCGTCTCTGCTGGCCGAAGTCGTGTTACTATAGTGTTCAGTTTTGGTTTTAATGCCATTTACGATTGTCAAATGAAATGGAGGTGTGATATCATTTGTTTTTATTTTAAAGATATGTTTCTATTTTTTTATGCACTTTTAATTTACGTTCTTCTACGGATAGCCTCAGAGTTGCCGAGCTATGTTATGTGTCTGATCTTTAGAGAATTCTAAACGAATACACAGTGCATGTCATGTACTGATGTCATCAAAACAGGTTCCAGGCGTTATTAATAATTAATGATAAACAAATCATTGCTTTAGCTAAATGGAATTTCGAAACCATAACAGAAAATATTTGTTTTTCTTTTGTTTCAGTTCATTTCGGAAGCAATATTTATAGTTTTCGTTTAGTTGGATTTATTTAAATTTGTTCTTGTATCTTATTTTATTTTAGTTTACGAAAATATTTTCTTGTAGTGCTAGTAATACCCCTGAGTCCTTAGGGCTCAATATTGCAGTTACGCCCAGTTGTGAGGCTCAGTCTTTAATAAACATAATTATGTTTTATAAAGGTAAAACTCAGTAATATTATATGAAAACTGAGTTTTGACCACAATTGAACCTCTTTATCTCATGACAAAATAACTTCATTCAACTACCCTAGTTTTTTGAAGAAAACAGAGAGAAAATTACTGTACCTGCAAAATCCACACCAAAATCAAGGCTACTCAGTTTCAGCGTCAGCGTAGATGCTGTGTTTTTGCCCTTGTAGGGCAGTATTTGTCGCAGGAGGAAAGGGGAAATTCTGTTGTGCTGGTCGTTATGTACAGTCTTAATCTAACCCGGAATGGTCATCCTGGTCCCTTGGGGGTGGTTGGAGTTAGTGGAAATATGACTGATGAGCTCAATTCCGGTGTCACTCTTTAAGCAGCCTGGTGTGTTTACTGACTGTCCCACCGCCCTGTTTGAAGTGACTGCTGATTGGTTTTCAAGTCCCAGCTCCCAGTTCCCATTATGGTCTCTGTCCACATTCCGTTGATTTTACGGTGACCATGACAACCAATCGCAGACACTATGAGTCAGGACAGGTTTTGTGAACTGCCATTTCAATTAAAAGGACTGGACTTTCATTTAAGCCTCGAGTTCTTGCCGCGTGCTGATTGGTCAGTCTCCTATAATCATGCACGTGTCACTAATGTTAATGTGAAACAGCTGGATGAGTCGTTCAATCAAGGAAACAAACCAGTCAAAGCACAAGAAGAACTGAACGATTTAGCCAAACACAGGAGCCTTTTGGTTTTAAGGTAGTTTGTAAAACCTGAAGTAGCTCATAGCGTCCTCCTAATATGGATTATCTGGTCACCCTAGTTCATTTTTCTTCCTGCCTTTGTTACGGTCAATGAAAATGGCCACTTGAGGCTTTTGTGCCATAGTGGTAAAGTGGCCTTACAGCTAGGGGACAGCGCTGTGTATGTTGCTTCGGAGAATTTATGACTGCTGTGAGTGTGGGGCTGGGGGTTGGACTTGACTTTAGCTAACGAGGACTTAGTAGTGACTAGTTCCAATATTGGTGTGCAGTCATTTTGATTGGCTGGGTTAGTTTCTTGTGGCTGGAGAGTTTTGCTGCTTGAACCACTGCGGTGTAGGTTTGCTGTCCTGATACCTGCTGACGATCTCTAATGACATTCCTCAGATGTGTTTGCTCCCTTGCTGTCACTCTGATTAATCTATGTTAATTTCTCCTTCATCTCCTGCAGTGTGAGTGCCAGAGCACGCCTTGTTAAAATATGTGCACTGCCTTAATCAAATTTCGCTGGACTAAATTGAGTGGAAGAGTCCCAACAATCGAGTTATACATCAGTCAATTCCTTTCAAGAACTTTCCAGATGACTGGCTGAGTTCATTCAGGGCCCATAACCTTACTAAAGTCCACTGGGGTCTTCGACAAGAAACAGGGATGAGAAAAGCTGCCAGATGGAGTCTTTGAGAATAACATTACGCTCATGGGAGTTGTACCTGCACAAAAAATGTTCTGAGGGCAGAGGGGAAAATGATTGGTTCAGAGAGATAACCAATGAGATTGTAGAGGAGGTGGGTGCAAGCAACTAAAGTAGGCAGGACCAACCAATCAGATGTGGTGTTCCAGCCTCCTCTATTGCTTGGACCCACCTCCTCTGTAATCTGATTGGTTATCTCTCTGAACCAATCATTTTTCCTTCAGCTCTCACAACTTTTTTTATGTAAGCAAAACTCCTATGTCTTATAACTTCAAAGATTCAAAATCTGCAGGGGGTGACAAAGGCACACCTGCATTAAGCATTCTGTTACACCAAAAAGCCATTTGGGATTTTTGTTACTTCACAAGGGACCAACTCCTGTGCCCCATTTTTTTTTGTGGTACAGACGAAAATCATTCATCCTCCTGAAATACCGTACTGGCCCGAATATACGACAGTGCTTTTTTTTTTTTAAAAAAAAAACAAGAATACTTACCTCTAATAAACTGGGGTCATCATATCCAAGGACTAGAATTTCAACGTCGTCACAGAAATACAACAGTAGGTGGCCTAAATTATCTGCCGTACGATGACGTATGTCGCGCATTCACTATGGTTATCAACGTTTCAGCATGCCACTTGTGCAGGGCCCCCCGAGGCATACTTTTTCTTTCTTCTGATCCCACCCCCTGTCTGTGATTGGCGGACGCGTATATGATGCCGCAAGGTTGGTCAGCACATCTAATTTTCACAGTTGCTGGCATACTTTGGACTGCGTCCATGTCGTAGGATTTGCTAATGGTAAACAACGTAACTGCGTAATGTTTGCTGTGGGATGCGTGTGTCTCCTTAGCATGTAACCATGAGTGTCGTGTAAATTGTCGTCATCCCCGCCTGTGCTGCTGCTGGTATTAAACCAATAGTGGCCATTTATAAAGAGAGCAACTTTCATTTTGAAAGAGTTGTCATCTCCCTTTCTAAAATGACTGAACTACTTTGCCACAATAAATTTTCCTTTTTTGTACTCATTTATGTGGGTTTGCATTTGTTTTGCAATACATTTGTTTGTTAGAATGTTTGCGGTTTAATAAGCTTGTTTGTAATACGATTGTCTGTGGTTGCTTTTTAACACTGATGACTTCTTAAATGTTATTGTCAAATAAAATGATATTGCTTTATAAACATAGGATTTGGTATCCTAAAAACCTTCTTCCACAAATATTCAAGTTAAAGTGGTAGTTTTCCGAGTAACATGGTTTTATCTGTAATTGTTCAGCCCTGGATGATAGATTTGGACTTAAACCTGTATCTGATGCATTTATTCTATTGAAAGCAATATCAAAGCTTAGTTCCAGTGATCACTGGTATGGTGCTTACTATGGTAATCTGCAGGTGGCTTTTCAGGATACATCTGTGCGGTAATGGATTAGGACAGTTTTCATGGTGGAGATGACTTCATGACACTTCTGTGTAGTAGAACAATAAGAGTTGGAGATGATGGATGGATTTCCATTATGAAGTTAGAACAACGTCAAGTTATTTCCAGGTGCTAATGCAGCAGAACCAACATCAGGAGGGAAACACATACACAAGTACTGTGTTCATTGCTAAAAGCAGAGAGATTTTACCATTTATAGCCTTTCAGAATCGTGCGGTGCCCTGTGTTTCTGTGAAAAGAATAATGTGATCTTGGCAGTTGATGAAGCCAGCAATCAAAACACAGCGACAAAGGTCTGAATTCAGTATAAACCCATGGCTTCCATGCACAATTATCACGCCCGATGCGACGCCATCGAACTGACATAGGCTTTGCGTGAGCAAAGGCCGGATGAGTCACCTGCACTCATTCAGAACAACGAGCGATTAAATAACTCTGATGAAAAGCGACAAGAAGCTGGAGCATAGTTGTTCACGATAGACCGCTTTCGTCGTTTTGTTTGTGTGAGTTAGTCACGGTGCATACACGGGGTTTAAATACCTTCTAGCCAATTTCCCAGCAAAGAAACGCTACACTGAATACATTCTCCGGTCTCGTCGGACATAAATTCCGCCGCAGTCGCTGGGAGTATTTTTTTTTTCCCTCCTTTTTTTATGCCGAAACAGATGTCGTCCATATCTCAGGCACGCGCTGAAGCGGCCGTCAGCAGCAGGGTCGTTCTTGCTAAGCTTCTCTTTGCTCCCCCCCCCGCACTAAACAGAGAATAATACAAGGAGGATTTAAAATGCACAGTCACGCTGTTCCCCTTTGGCAGTGGCGTGACCAGAATCCAGGCCAAGGTCAAAGTGCAACGGAGAGTAGAAAAATGTCACACAGCCCGCAGTGTAATTCCGACTGGATTATTTGTTATGAAAGCTTAAGAGTTCGTCCCTCCTCTTTCTGCAGCAAAACCAGGGAGAGAGACCCTCAATATCCCCCGTTTCGTGAGAATTTCAGGGCTTATGGGTATTCGGAAGGGGAATTTTAAAAAATGAATTGATAGAATTCTGCTACACAGGAAATGCCTTTCACAGTCCAGCAAATTATAAGTGCCCAGTGTTAGTGGCAGCTAGTGAAGACCGAATCTGTGGACCGAATGCCTCTGTGTCTGAGGGGCACGCTTGTCGTCGGAACTGGCCGGCTTCCCTCTTCTTCATGGGCTGACCATTCACACCATTCACACTTGCGCAGTAGGGTAATGTACCGCAGCTCCGAATACAGTTCAGTAAAACAAAACAAAAGTCACACATCACACACTGGGAAAAGTTACAGTTCAACGTGCTCTCTTTTGCGCGAGTATCCCATTCTTAAATGAATAACTTTGATAAGTCATATTCGCCGGGATCTATTTTTAGATCCATTAAAGCAGTTTTTCCCAACCCAGTCCTCGGGGAGCCATAGACAGTCTTAAGTTTTTGCTCCCTCCTAATTCCCTGTCTCCTACCAGGAGCTGGCAGGCAGCAAAAACATGGACTATCTGCGGGTCTCCGAGGACCGGATTGGGAAACACAGGATTAAAGGGTTTGTGCAAAAGAATAAGTCAGACCTCAGATCCTCATTTCTTTTGTTCAGGATAAAAGACAAAAGAGCACGACCTCACTATGCACCATCTTCTTGGTAAAGAGTCTACATGTGAAATGGTGGAATGATTTATAACATTTTATCTGTTTTTATGTGTAGGCTTCATAAGGTCAAGTCATGAGTAAAGCTCGGTATGCATTCACCAAAGGACAGTCTGTGGTCTCCCCGTAGGATTCTGAGATAATGACTGTATTGGTCACATGTGCTTGTTCTTCATCTTTTTTCCCGTCTTCGCAGGGGTGACCACCGTGCTCACCATGACCACGCTCAGCATCAGCGCGAGAAACTCCCTCCCCAAAGTGGCCTACGCCACCGCCATGGACTGGTTCATCGCCGTCTGCTACGCCTTCGTCTTCTCCGCACTTATCGAGTTCGCTACAGTGAACTACTTCACCAAGCGGGGCTACGCCTGGGATGGCAAAAGTGTGGTGCCAGAGAAGGTGCGTTTTTGTGTCCTTTGACGTTGCTTAGCACGTTAGCACGTTAACTATTAGTCTAGTCCAATGGTCCTTAACCTGGTCCTCAGTGAACCCCACATGGGCGTCGCCGCCGCCATTAAATCTGAGGGGGATGTGTTCCCCTCACATTTCATAATTATTTGTTTGGACCCCCCCCCCCCCCTCCCCCACGTTCAACATAAAATATTAGTTTTATGCCAGTGTGCCCCCCTCCCCCCCACATTCAAAATGCTTCTG
>JAODJX010000051.1:4045850-4056613 GCA_026776945.1 Isichthys henryi
TGCTAATGTATAGTAGTGTTAACTCCATGACTGTGCTAAGCATTTAAAGGTTCTATTAGAAGTGACTTTGGAAATTGTCTGTTTGATAATATTAGCACACCCGAAATCATTTCTCAAGCTAAGATCAACTTCTAAGGTAGGAGAATATTTGAGTTAGCGGAAACTGAGTTTCATAGTAACATTTAAGGTGGGTGGTGTTTTCGTTTCCCATTTGATATACTGAATTAATAATTGACAGGAAGAAAAACCACGATATATTTTCATTTTACTACTGAAGTCATTAATTATTTAATGAGAAATATTCTTGGTACTTTAGAAACTCATACCAGTTAAGTGAGAGCTAACATCTCAAACCTTAAACCATGAATAACTGCATATAAATAAAAGAATGCAGGGAGGCCCCATAGACATATTGGATATAATTAAGGTGTCATGCCCATCACCGTGGCTTGGGGGCGCTACACAAACCTGAAAACAGCATCGCTTTATTAATTCCATTAAGCTGAGAGTGCATTTGCAGTGCTGAGCAAAACAGGCTCTATGGAAGAGTAATGGGTCCCATCGGGATGCTGCTAAACTCCAAAGACCCACCCCAACTCCCCCCGCCCCCTCCCCCAATGAGGCTTGGTCACCATGAAACAGGTCCTCATCGTTCATAAATGAGACACATATGACTCTTTGCCCTATCACCCGGGCCCCCCTACTGCGTACTCTATGACTCTGATACCACACTCCATCTTTATGGGGGGGGGGGATTGTGCCAAACTCCTTTTCTTTTAGGGCAAATGACTTCGTAATCTTATCTCATACAGAATGCACTCTGTATTACACTTCATTTTTCATTAATCCAGAAAGCATGGGCTAATGTGATAAAATGCCCACGGGACGGGAGACTTCTGTAGATACTTTATTTGGAGGTCATTTGTTCTGGCTCTTACATAAAATACAAAAAAGACCAATGACTTATGTTAACAGGGTTCTTTTAAACCATATAGCCTTTTATTATTTACAATAGACATTTCAGCATTATACTTTTCCAAATCCTTTAACTGTTTTAAGGGCTGGATACTTTATACCAAAGCAATTGAGATCTAAGACCTCGCACAAAGGTGTCATGTCAGGGACTGAAGACTGGTCACAAAATTCTGTGTCCATACACTGAGAATTAAAGTTCTCTATTCATGCACCTTCCACAGCTATTTAAGAAGTGCAGATTCACAGTGAGCTTGGAGCTGATTCTAAGTAGCAAAGGACATTTACATGACATACCAGTCTATCACAGCATGTGCACACACACACACACACACATTTGTATTTATATTTCTTTGGGACCTTAATCCCAGCAATCTTAACCCCTACCCAGCCCTAACCTTAGCCATAAGTAACCAAACAAAATACAAAAGTTTTGGCATTTTTAATTTTCTCTTTTTATTTTTATTGCAGCCCCAGATTTTTATAAAATTGATAAACTGACTGAAAAAATTAAACCACAAGGTTCAAATAAGTTTTTTTTTTTTTAAATAATTTTTTTATTCTTGGGAACTGACTGGGATTCAAGCCCCCAAGTAGCGAGGCCCTGAGCAACTGGCTAAATTTTCACACCTCCCTAAACTCACTCTTTTTATTTCTCAAATAATATATTAAAATAGATTTTCTGGCAAATATCACAATTCATATTCTAAACGATCCATGAAACAACAGCCCTTAGATTCTGGTGATTGTACGTCTTAGTGATTCTAGGAGTCATACTTTAGAGCTAATGGCCCCATTCATCATGTGTCGCCTTGCAATAACGTGAGTAATGTGATAAAATGATCAGTGTTCCATGATCATGCTCTCCAGTTAGTTCCTGTTATCTCATTTTTGCTGATCTTCCTGAAGTCTTTCACGAAATATCAAAGCAGAATGCCCTATAAACTGGATCTTCTGTAAACACACAGACTGAATTTTAATGAAACAAGGTAGCCTTTCTGTGAAGGTAACCAGTATGACCCATTAGCTCATTGGCCCTGAGTTCTGTTAGGCTGTGGGAGAGATCGATATCCTGTCGGATGAAAATGATTAGTGAAAAATAAGCCTGTAAGGTTTACCTATAGCACAATGTGGCAGAAAGTAAATCAAACTCCTAAGAACAGAAATATTTTTTCCAGTAATTTCCTTCCAGGTTTTTTTTTGTACCCTTGCCTTCTCGTTCGGGTCCGCATGGTTAGAATAATTTGTAAAGACCCAGGATCCTTTTGTCACTGGCTAAGCAGGGGATTTGTCTGTTATTGTCTGAGTGTTGCGGTTAGACCTGTATTACGATCCTTTGAGACCTAGCTATCACACACCATACAGTACGTGATTTCTATCTATGATTTGATTATGGCAGAGATACTGGTTAATTTCCATTTCCGAAATGCCAGCATGTGAGTATATATAACGATCAAAGGATTGTCAGTCACGTGATGCAGCTAAGTCCAAATGCAAGGCTGTAGGTCATCGGCAGCCTGTTATTGCGGAGGACCAGTCATTAAAGTGGGAGAGTGATGTAGGTACTGAAGGGTACCCCGGTCATGTGGGTTTCTTTGGGGGACAGACCTTGATCTCTTCGCCTTTGAGGTACTGATTTAATTTGGCTGCCTTTTTCCCTGCTGAAAGACACACACATCATCAACTCACATTCTACATTATTTATTCCGTCATTCCCCCCGGTCCTGCTTCTGATGATCGGTCTTGTCTGATTTCTGCATAGAGTCGGACGCTTTGATTCTTGTGCCCTGTTCAGAATCTCCCCATCCTAACGGCTATCGATGGCCCTTGACAGAAGACCTCGTGCTGATTGCCATCTGAATTCCTCATTGGTCCATGGATATTTAGCAAGGTCACGTTCTCGTCACTGATTACATCTAGGAAGAAGACTGCATCACATAGAGGCTGTAATAAGATCGATAAATCATCAGCAACACTGTGAATGTTTTATGATAAGAGTAAAAAATGTGCGCTCACACGCAGTGACTTATCTCCGACTGCTATGGGTTTGTATTAGGCCATTAGTGGTACTGACAGTACAGGGTATGTCTCAGAAACCATGCCCAAAGTGTAATAGCTACTTAATTTCCACTGGTTGGCTGACTAACCTACTCTCGACTATAACTCTCAACTTCAAACCTTGCATGAAAAGTTGTGATACCTTTAAGAACTCGTTCCCCCAGGGCCTTTTCTGCTGGTCGTCACAACCACAGTTGCTAGTTTTCAGTGCATTGCTGCTCACCGGGATCTAGGGGCAGCACACTGATGTCTACATGCAGTAACAGGTAGGGGTTAAATGGCTCCAAAAGTACTCCTGTGGATACTTTGAAATCTATACAAGAGGCTTAGGAAAAACAAAGTAATCAGCATGGCTGAAGCTGAGTGTAAATGGGAATGAGGACTGGAGAGGTGCCATGAGGCTTTATTTTTGCAGCTGTAGGGTCTGAAAAAAATTAAGGAGAAAGCTTAATGGCTAGGGGAAATTCTAGGACTGCCATAAGGTGTCATATATATACAGAGGAGCCAACCTTATCAGCCAATGAAGTGCTTTGAATCTGAGAGTGACAGGGATGGGGCACTCCAAGGGCCAATCAGCTTTCAGCTTGGTCTGGTACTCCTGTGGCCAAGGCCCCATATATGCCCCTGTTTTTGGAGGATACCTCACATAAACTAGCGCTTCGACTTCAGTAATATCATTGCTGACATTTTGGAGCAAATGTACGATGTTTCGATAACATCAAAGAGCAATATAGATACATATAGTCTGGGGTAGGATAATGTACTTCCAGATGTCAGATGTGTGCCCAAGGACTGTAAACACGGAGTAAGCACTCTCCAGCTTGCTTTTACAAATTCAGTAACATGGGATACTGTGCATGATAGAAAGTGTTCAGCGAAATATTTACCCACAGAAATGCCACTGTATGTTCAACGGTAGACTGTCAGCAGAGCACAGCTTAACGATGCAAAACACCACATCTTTTCCAGTGGAAATTTGTCACATTGCAAAGTTGCTGACCCAGAATGCTTCATGGCCAAGCACTGTGCCAGTTCCCACTGCTGACTGTTCAATTAGCTTCCGTCCCTGGGCTGTTCTAGAATGCTTCATTTTGTCGCCCACAATCTGATTAGTAGCCATGAAACGTTAGAATTTCGGAGCAGCTCCCAAAATCCAGGCAGTGTGCAGCTTTTAAAAGATGGGATCTACGCCCCAACTGACTGGCTGATGGCGAAGAGGCTTTCCTGGATCGTGGGAATCCACAGAGTGCTGTTGTCCTCGGATTCCTTCCATTTGGACCACAAGCCACCTCCAACTTTCCAACACATCCGTGGCCAGGGAGCAGATTAGCTCTGTGACTGACAGGGTTGGCAGACAGTCGAGGCCCCGGATTTAGCTGAGTCTGAGGACGGCAAAGGCTTTCAGTCACTGAATGCTGGACCCAGTCCTCAAGAATGGCTTTGAAATAGATTTAACCCAGTGTACCTTAATTCCATTGTGTATTGACAACATGAGATGCCTTTTTGTTGTTTTGTTTTTCTGAATTTTGCAGTACAGATGCTCCTCTGCTAAAGAATTTTCAACTTACGAACTTTCAGATATATGAACGAAGAGGACTGCAAGTCCAAATTGTCTTCATTGGGTTACCGTTTCCTGTGCGCAACATAATTTAATTTTTTTCTGTGCGCCAATTCTGGATAGTACGACTTCTGTCCGCTTCTTCACTGCGCAGCAATGTAGCATGCGTATTCCCAGCACCCTAGTTCTTTGTACAGTACTTGCTTATATCCTTAAAATTATGCTGAATAACGACTTGCGTTCAGAATGGCCGTGACTTGAAATGTTCGTATCTCATTCGTAAGTAGAGGAGCATCTGTATTAAGATGCTGTGAATGAAACATCTCAAATAGCCATATGTGTTTTTGCATAATAAATCAAATATACTAACTCCATCCCTAAAATTATACTTCATTTACAATCATAAAAAATAATCTCTGACTTCAAATGAGATTAGGGAGATGTGTAAAATGTGGGAAAGAGTGCAAAATTTTGTGCAAAAGCATCTCCCGAATAAAGCTATATAGCATGCAAGCGACGAATCTGTTTAACTACTGTGCAATGTTACATTTCTGCAAAATCCTCAGAAGGAGGCAAACGCAACTGTCATTTGAAAGGTTCCTTGTTAAAGTCGCACAAAAAGAAAGCTTCCAGTGAGAAAACCGAGAGCAGCGATTCCATTAGTTATAGTGAAAGTCACCCGACAAAACCTCCTCTCCTCTCTCTCGTCTCCCTCACACCAGCCACAATTCTCTTCAAAGGTAAACTGCAGGTTAATTTGTTTTATGTATTTTTACTTTGCATTTTGTATGAATCATTTTTGTATTGATATTTTTGGGTTATGGAATGAATCATCTGAATTTCCATTTTTTTCTTATGGGATGATTTGCTTCGATATATGAGTGCTTTGGATTATTTGCCTGTTCTCCCTATGTCATTGTTGACTCCAGATACTTCGCCGCCCCCCCCCCCCCCAAAAATATGTCCTAAAATATGCGGAGGTTAACTAGAGTTTCTAAATTGTGTGTATGTGTGTGTACCTTGCAATGGGTTGGTGCCCCATCCTGGGTTATTCCCTGCCTTGCACCCATAGCCCTTGGAACCCCCATGTCCCAAAATAGGACAAGTGGGTACAAAAAAATGGCTCAGAGGCTTCCATTGATGGATTACTCAAAATATACTCGGTGACTATATGTGTATCTTTAAAAACAGGCTAGCAGCTACCCAAAGGGAACCCAGCTGTGCAGCTTCCTCGGTTGCTCAGAAGCTCGGACATCTCTTCTCCACACGTCCCCGCATAGAGAGGCGGCAGGACTCGGGCAGCCCTGCCTGACACCGTGTCCATTTGTCATGTGACCACACCATGCGTGAGTGGCTTCCCGCCATTAGAATTACGCATGTTAACCTTGAGCTAAACAGGACGTGTCCATCTATTAATCTAACAATGGAGACCGATGACTAATTTGACCCCCCATCTTCATCATTAATCACACGCACGTTTTCACAGCTGGTATTTCCGAGACGTCCATATAAAGTATTAATTACCTTTCGGAATGCACATTACATTTGATCTAAAATATTAATTTCTTTTGCAAGAATAGTAGACTATCAGATAAAAAGTACCATTTTGTACCTTTGAGCATGCAATTACTTGTCATTGGGGTTGTACCCTCAAGGATCTTCCATATGTACCCTTAGCTGCAGGTAATTGTACTGTCTAAGGTACACAAATGGACTCTGAGGAACATTGTTTGTACCATTGGAGATACATTACTGTGGTTTGTACCCTGGGGTACAAAACTACCAGCACTGTACCTTTTTTTCTGACAGCGTGCACTCGTCAGACCCAATTCACGCTGGTACTGCTGACACTCAAAATCACCATTCAGTTAGCTGCAGTGGCACCCAACTTGCCATCCCCTTGGCAAATTATCTCAATGGGTGAGTGAAAACCATGCGTCTTCAAATGCTTGGAGAAGGTACTGTATAGTTCTCTGAGTTGACATGAGCAGGAATGACTAAGCTGCCAGCACTCAACTCTGAGGCCTCCAGGAAACATTTGTTTTGCTGACTTGGCATTTTAAACCAACAAACTACATAATCCCAATATGCAAGGTGTGCTTCCCAAATCCCTGGTAATATTTTAAAACAAAGGTAATTTCTTGCTGTTCAAGATACAGTAAAATTAATGTGTCCACAGAACATGTTGATACAGCAAAAATATACTGTTATCTGTTAAATAAATCTGAGCGAATGAACCCATAGTATACATATGTGTATTAAAATTGTGAAAATGTTTTCTAGGTAGGGCAAAACTTAACATCTAGATCTCAAGCTATTAAATGTAGGGCATGGGACAGGGGCATCCTAGATGGGATGTTGGTCCACGCCCGCACGCACACATGCATATATATTCAGACACCAAGGGCAATTTACAGAATCCAGTTCATATAATCGCATCTGTTTTGGGGAAAATGCTAATTTGTAAGAAGAAAATGGAGTTTCCAGTGGAACTCTGCACAAACAACATGCAAAATCAACTCATATACAGAGCCATATACAATATAACTTGTGTACAATCCAATTTAACATGTGTCACTTTATTATGCATGGATAAATCCCGTCCATTGTAGCAGGTGATGCAGTAAGCAGAATGATACAATTTCTAGCCAGCAATTTCTCTGCAATAGTTTAACATGTCATCCTCATTAGAATGTATGGTAACACTTTCCATTAACAGTACATTCGTCATACCTTTATAATGCATTCATACAACATTCAATGTACCTTCGTAGTGCATTCATAGAACATCCTATGAAGCCTTAACAGCTTTAAATCACAAATATATTATAATAATAAACACAATTATATAATTTTTGTTATTAATGTATTGCTGGTGGGGTGTGCATCTCCCAGCCTGCATTAGAAGTTACTATAAATATCCCCTCCTTGTATTGTTATTGTTAATACTTCTATTTTCTAATTGTGGCATGTATCTTTGCCCGTGTCATATGTGAACCCTGTGCAATCATTGCGTGTCTTCAGTATTGTGTAAATTACCCACCATGTGTGAGCTTTACTGTTCGGCGTCTGACCTCCCTGTGTTTTCCAAGTATGTTTGATTCGGTGTTTGCTTGCATGCCTGTGTTAATACTGTTAAGCACTGTAATAAAAGGGCATTGTTCTGTGCTAAACAAGACTCCTCGTCATTCGCGATCATTGCCACGATGCCTCGGTCTGCTAGTCATTACAGTGTATTAAAGCTATTAAGGGTACCTGCTGCTTATGAGTGTTCTATGAATGCATTATGAAGTGGAACAGAGTGTTCTATGAATGCATTATGAAGTGGAACAGAGTGTTCTATGAATGCATCATGAAGGCGCAGTTATCTTTAAGCTTTACGAAATATACAATATTATGATTTGTAGAGGTTTATATTGAGATTGATGTCACATTTTTCAGGAAGTAAAACAACCAACAAACAGCCAAGTTCACACAACATCTCGCTTGTGCATCGGTGTACTTTGCTGAGATCATTCAAGAACCTACTTAACCTGTGCTGACTACAGCATTTCATGACTTGGTTAACCCATACTTACCCAGAGAGACTGATGCTTGAAAATCTCCTGTTGGAAAAGTGACTTCTATCAATACATCAAGATAGGTGAAACTATATTTTGTTTTAATCTGTTACTGCCTTTTTTGTAGAACTATCTATTTTAAGCGTTAGCTTTCAGCTGCAGAGTCAGAATTTGTGATGCCAACGCATGATGTACGAAGCACTTTTTCCTCAGACTTTTCAGAATGATCGTCACCATGACCACTTTTAAATCAAGCTGAAAATGGGAAAAAAAAAAAATGAAAGGTGTGTCTACAGTGACTAATCCTACACAAGATGCAGGAGCCCCATGAATCATCATTTTAGAGAAATTTTCCAAAATTCTGTTATTAGAAATCTTAAAATGCATGCACTTGCAATAAGATATTGCAGAATGTTAGCAAATCCTAGTGCTTATAGCTTTCTGTGTTGATCTCATGATCACAAGAAAACCCTAACGTTGCAGATTTTTTCCCCCCTCTAATCTTGATTTATTTTGTTTCACTTCCAGTCATACGTTTGATTTCTTTGACAGAACCTTGTCATCCCTTCTCTGAGGAAGCGAACAGCCTCCCTGTCTGACTTGACCGTTGCATAAGCATCTGTCAGGCTCTGAAAAATGCCAGCTAGCCATGTTAAGGGATACAGTGCTTCTGCATTCGGCACTGGCTCCTTAGTGCACAGTGGCGTACCTGATAAGTGTGACTGACAAAAGGCCAATGACTGACAAGCTGGTGTGTCACAGAGGGGGGTTTCAGGTGGGGTGGGTGTGGCTGCTACCGAAAATGGAGTGAAATATGCAATTGGAGATAAATTAGCGAAGTGCTTCAAGCAAACCTCACAATTATGCACGACTAGATTACAATCAACCGAACTTTTGCATAAATTATTGTAATACATGACAAATTAGTTATGCAGAGTGTGAACTTAAATGTCTCGCTGTGCGATGCGTTGCTTTTTATAACTTTTTTTTTAAGTTCGAACATCAGTATATATAGTCTTTGTAACATGCAGATTCTTGTGTAAACAGGCTGCACCATATGTTAAAACCAATTTGTGGGTCAGCAGCTTCTCGGAAAGACAGTCACAGAGCAGTCAGATAATGTGATATGGTCTGGCAAGGCGTCCTGTTAAGTGTGTGCGAATATCACGCGGCGAGATCCATAGCCCAGGAGCACCTAGTTCTATAAGTAGACGGTGCTGTCGCTCTCATGCAGCAATGTAATATGTGACTTCTGCATAATTTTAGGCAGAAAAGACCATCTGCCTTCTGAAATGTGGCATTTCCTCCAAGATAGGCGGGGGTAGCTGATAGGAGTAGAGTAAGTCCTGCAGAAAACAGCTTTTTAGCTTCTGAATAAAGGCCTACAAGGCGTTAACTGTGATATCAAAACCTCATTAAAATATCGGCAGCATACAGAGAGGTTATCCCATTAAAAACAGCAACAAATCGCACAGAATCATATGGAAACCATTTCTCACAGGCGGTAAACATTATCATGGACAACGCTGGAGCTAAACATATTTCTCTGGGTTCTCCCAATCATAAGCCAAAATGCATTTTATGGAACTTCATTGACTGACTTTTTATCAGGCGAGTACTAGTCTGCTACCCGACTTTACAAATGACATTTACTTTTTTTCCCTTTATAAATTCAAGTTTTATTCCACAACAAAGTATTGGAACACAATATTGATTCGTTCACTGTGCAAAACTATTTCTGAGTTGTTACTGCAAAATTTCATGTAGTATATTTTCCCTGACGTTCATTGCATTATTACTATTGCTAGTCTAAATGTCTTGTACTGTCTGAATGTGTATCTACTGTAAACCTGATATTTTCTTTGCCATCTATCTAGCTAGCTAGCTCTACTGTACCTCCAAGCCGTTCAAAGGTAAAAAAGACATTTTAAGTGCCAAGAACATTCAAAAGAAGCCGGCACTGGGAAGACAGACGATTTCTGCCTAACAAAGTTTGCCTAAATATCCAGCCTCCAATTACAATCCAACGGCTCATGCGCCTGTTTCACAGTTAAACAGATGAGAGCCTGGTAGCAACATTAAGCAACAGGGATGGAAAGGTGCGCACTATTTTTGTTCACGATCCTAGAACATTTGTGAAGTCACACCGCAGTGAAACCTTTATCGTTGTATAATGGAACCAGCTGCAACTGGTTCCAAAATGAAAACCAGTTACCATCATGTTTTCGAACCCGTGTTGGTAAACGTGACATGATATAAGCTTTCCCGTGAATGAATGATCTATGCGTAATTACAGCTTTTTTACAGTGTTTTAATCTCAGGCGCCTGCTTCGTAACCGGCAAAATAAAACGTTTCTCAAAAAGTCTTCTGTTTGCCCAGTCTGAAGAATGCTCTTCCTGGACTTCAGCTCAGCATTCAATCATATCATCCCGGAGATCCTGGTCCAGAAATTGCTACACGTGGGACTCTCCATTCCCATTTGCCTCTGGATTAAGGACTTTCTGACAAATAGACCACAGTCCGTTAGACTCGGCCCCTATATGTCCAGTACCATTACACTAAGCACCGGGTCTCCACAAGGTTGTGTTTTGAGTCCCCTCTTGTTCACACTCTA
>JAODJX010000051.1:4070945-4089537 GCA_026776945.1 Isichthys henryi
GGGTCAAAGATTGCCGGGGCCCCCCCCCCCCCCCCCCCCTTGGGCGTGCTAGCATTATAGAAGAGTGGACTTGCTTGCTAAAAGTAAGGTGTAGACTGTGGTCAAGGTCAAGCCAAAGTCCATCAATGAGTCAGTTCTCCATGTCGGCCTGTGACTGAACCAGGACTCAGCTCAGATGGTGCCCCACCCCGGGCACCGTCCGGACATGTGAGAAGGAAGGCAGAGAACATGGGGGTCAGAACATGCACAGACATATGAATGGACAAGCAAAGTAGATAAAAATGGCATGTACTGCAGTAACAGCAGCCACAGTTATATTGTGTTAGGTTCTGGATAAGCTAAACTGAAGTAATGGGTCTCCAGTTGAGATTTAAAGACTGAAAGATTCGGCATCCTGAACATTGATTGGTAAACCACTTCATAATATAGGGGCCCTATAGCGGAACGTTTTGCCACCAACTGTCACTTTATTTTTATGTGGAACGGCAAGGAAACCTGCTTTCTGTGAACCTTTAAGTAATTCTGTTAGGCAGGCAGGTGCTAGACCTTTAAGTGCCTTATATATAGTTAGAACAGCAGGAAACCAATGCATGGAACTAAGAGCAGGGGGTATGTGCTCAAACTTCCTACTATCTGGTGACGATTTGAGCTGCTGCATTTTGAATACGCTGCAAGGTGTTTAATGTGCAGTATGTGCTCCCAGATAAGAGCATTACAGCAGTCTAACCTTCTGAATACAAAGGCATGTATCAATTTCTCAGTGTCTTGAATAGTAAGGAATCGTCATAGTTTGGCAATGTTGCATAGCTGTAGTAATCACATATTCCATACTGCATCCACATACGGTTTGAATGAGAGGCATGTATCTAAGATACCACCTAGGTTGTGTCCTGAGCTGCTGAGGGCAAAGTTCAGCCCCTTGGAGTGGAGTGTGGAGATAGGAATATTACAATCTGCAGACCTGTCTCCAAACAACAGAACCTCAGTTTGCTGAGCATTTAATGATAAGTTTTTAGTCATCCAGGTCTTTACTTAAAGCAGTTAGCTGTGACAATAGATGCGGTGCCATTAGGCATAACTGAGATGTACAGTACTGTGCAAAAATCTTAGGCAGGCAAAGAAAATGATATTTAGATTATCCTGGTGTTGGTGTAAGGCTATGATATTATTCCTGTCAAAGTGTGTCAGCATTTCAGAACCTCTGCTAAAATCATCCTAGCATTCGCAGCGACCGTCCAGTGCAGCCATGTATTTTTTGACTTGGCCACTAACACATCTCATATACAGCTAGTCAGTCTGTCACTGACTTTTTAAACCAATATATTTAATTATTTAATCGAGCTGTTGGTGAAATTTAACAAAATCATGGAATGAGCATAAGTTTGTGAGCTGAAGCGGTTCCCATTTCTTTGGACTGCCTAAGACTTTTGAACAGTACTGTATATTTGTCTGAGTGACGATTAACATTTTCTCATTATGTTACCTAATGTAGAGGGAAAACAATAAAGGACCAAGAACTGATCCTTGTCTATTTAACTGGTGACATAGACAGTGGAGTACAGTTATTCAGCACTTGAACATGTTGATAATGGTTTGTCAAAAAGGACTTAAACCACATCAACACCATTCCGCACAACCTGACATCAAATTTACGTCATAGGGGTAAAATGGTCAACCGTGTCAAAGGCTGCGCTAAGGTCCAGAGGCATTAGCACAGTTGTGCTGTCAGCATCAGTTGCCATTGTTATGCCATTTACGACTTTAGTTAAGGCAGTTTCAGTGCTGCATCCCGGACAGAAGCCTGACTGGAATCTGCCCTGTATATTGTGTGTCTCCAAGTATGACTGAAGTTGAGCAGCGACTATCTTCTCTAGAACTTTGGACAAGAATGGTACATTAGAGAGAGGTCTGTAATTACTGAGCTGAATGGATCTAAACTTGGTTTCTTCAGTAGTGGTCTGATCACTGCTACTTTAAGTCGGTCAGGTACATCGGCAGGGGACAGGGACACATTCATTATAGTAGTTACAGATCTTGTCAGAACTCCCAAGGATTCTTTAAGAAGTTGAGTGGAGATTGGGTCCAGTGGAAAAGTGGTCGGTTTGGTTTTAGTTATTGCTTTTAACTCCTGTTCATTGATTAATTCAAACACAGTTTGATTATTTGTTATTTGTGAGCCAGTTGAACATGTCTGAAGTCTAGTGTTTGTAATTAAGAAGTCCATGGAATGTTCATTGCCAATATTACTTGGTAGCAGAGGTTCAGCCTTATCTGTTAGATGAGCGGTTGCCTAAAAAAAGGTAGCGAGGGTTATTTCGATTGCAATCAATAAGGTTAGAGTAATATGCTGAACGTGCCCTATAATGGGCGTGCTTGTATTGTTGCAGGCTGTCAGACCATGCCAGCCTGAACGCTTCTGAGCCCGTGGATTTCCATTTGTGCTCCAATCTGTGCATCAATAAATCATACAGAATTTCGATCATTTAGGTGTGATGCGTTATAATAATATTCTCTGTCAAAGTGAACGAGGGCGGCTGAATCACAAAGATGATTAGAAAATGGTCAGAGGAGGACTTATTCCATAGACATACATAGACTCCATGAGTGATAATTGAGTCTAGTGTATGGTTATGCACAAGCGTTGGTCCCGTTACGTGCTGGTAACATTCAACAGAGTCCAGGAGGCACAGGGAACATTTGCAGGGAACAAGGCCTCAGTTTCTATGCCCACATGTATATTGAAATCTCCAAGTATTATAATATTCTTTAAGTTAATAACTAAGTCAGTAAGAAGTTTCCCAAATTCAGCCAGAAACAGTGTATGATCCCAGTGGTCTGTATACTATAAGAATATAGATGTGCAGGTCGGACACCATTTGAACTAACATTGTTTCAAGTGTCGTAAAATCTTCTATAATTTTGGGTTCAACTTTTAACATTGAGTTAAAAATAGCTGCCAGGCTGCTCCCCACGCTCAGAGCCACATGGTTTCTGTACAAAACTGAACTCATCCGGTGAGGCTTCAACAAGAGGGATAGTGTCTGTCGGTCTGGGAAGGTTTCAGTTAAAAAACACAGGTCTGCACCAGGTGTAAGTCTTGATGTAATAGTTATTATAATCTTTCTAGGCTCATTCAGTCCTTTTTCTAAATTGTTGGTAGATTTAAGGATTGCCTTGTTATGGATAATGTGGGTCATAGCCAGACATGAGCAAAGGGTGGAACAATGGACAGTCTTCGATTTAAGATCTCAGTTGTGCTCTCAGTTAGGCAGGTAAAATATCTGCCATGTTTTTGGATTACATAAATGATCCCCTCCAATTAGGATGGAGGCCGTCCCATTTCTAAAAGCCAGGTCGTTCCCGGAAAAGGTCCCAATTATCAATGAAGTCTATGTTTGAAGATCCACGCCAAGTCTCTAGCCAGCGGTTTAGGGAAAGTGGCCTACGATAGCTTACGTCCCCTGCAACCATAGCACAAGAATTTAATTTTGTGACAATAAAACGTCAACGTGTGACAACAGAACTTGGAATAAATATGATGATGATGTCACACAGTCACTCGTTAAATATTCTTGATTTGTCACACCCACGCCATTCCATGCGACAGTTTCAGGAATGGTTTGACAGTTGTTGATATGCAGAGACATTCACACAGGTCATAATCAACAGTCACTATCATCGTGTCATAAATCATCTGTAATATTTGGCTCCTTTCGTTCTGCGGATTCTGGAAATTCACCTATTTTCGCACTAGTGGATTTATTTCTCTCGTAACAGTATTGAATTTGTTATTCTCCAAAAGTACGCAGGGGATGTTGCACGCATCATGTTTGTATAATTTCAGTCATGACTCACACCTCCCTACTCCCATTGTGTTTCTGCCACTATCAATTATTATTAGATGCCAGGGAATAAATGTGGGCATGTCCTAATCTGTGTGGCAAGCCAGCATAATATGTTAAACAGCAGGACTATATATCAATGTGTCTTCCCGTAAAAAAGTACTCTGTCTGTTTGGTGTTAACGTTTTACATTTATCAGTAGGACCACGCAATGGTTCGTCGTTATAGTGAAACTCGGGCGGCACAATATGGCATCCAGTGAGGCGAGATGAGATGCTTCAGAAGATCAGAGCCCAGGATTATACCGAGCCGTCAGTCACTGTCTGATTTAACCCAACAGGGAACCGGCAAAGAGAGTGATGGGGAAACGGGTTAAACCACTCGGTGATTGACAGCGACTCACTAATCCCGCCCACTGGCATTTCTCCGGTCGAGCTTTTCTGACTAGCCCTGAACGACAAAATGCCGTAGCACAAATCCATTTGTGCAGTTTCCTCAAAGTGCAGACGCTTTTACCTGGTTCATATTACCTTATACGGCTTGGCAAATGCTTCCATTCGGATTTATTGAAGTCTTTTTGCAGTGTTTGCTATTTCAAATATATTATTCCTTAATTGAAGAGCAAATTTAATGTTTGTACACAAAACAACTTTTTGGGATTTTATGTGGACTTTTATAATTTTACCGAAAGTTCTTCATTGGATTACTTTTGGACAGAGGGAGTTTCATTCCCAGAACCGTAGCATATGGAGAACTCTGTCTTCAGGTGATTGGTCTCATGTCAAAACCACAAATAAAAAAATCAGACTGAGTTTTCAAATTAGCTCCTTAGGAGTGGCCCAAAAGTGCTTGTGTCCCATGCAAACGAGTCATCCTCCAAATGAGGTCCTGAACTACAAAAGCACGTGCGTCACGTGTGTGTTTAGCTGACCAACTGTAGTCCAGTTGAACCTGATTACTGTTTTGCTTAAAATAAAGTGATGTGGGAGGGAGCCAGTCTGGTCAATTTGCTGTTGCCTGCAACATAAAATCTTAACAGATGTGCACTCTGGAACTACTGGAACTAACTGTAAGGTGTGTCCTGCGTTTTTTTTTTTCCCTGATTTCAGTGAAACCAACTGTAATCCACACCGATATGTTCGTGAACAGTATCGGCCCAGTGAACGCTATTAACATGGTAAGTCAATCCTCCTTTACCAGAGATCTCAGCGTATCTGAACAAGTCGCAGACAAACTGCAACATGTTCCCACCATTTTGGAGCAGAGGGTGATGCTGTAATCGTTCATGTTAAATTATTTACCGTGTTCATTAACTCAAAGCAAATGTTTCAGACAAACATTTTATTAAGCTTGATGTCAATGCATGTGCTTCTGTTTGTCCTAAAGAACTGAAGCAATAGCTGAAATACCCAAATTTTTATTTGATTAAATTGACAGTATAAAAAAAAATCCTTGCAGGAAAAAATGTGCAATTTTGTATTTCGCCACTTGGTTATTACGCACAATAATGTAGTGACGGTTATTTATTGCTCAGCAAATCCTGCTTTTCTTGCATGATTACAGTAACTAGTTTGCCATGTCATCATTGAGCACACACACACACACACTCATACACACACACAGGAGGAAAGAGTGCATGAATGTGGTGAGATGGTATTAATAATCCCATCATAAAGGTGATGGAAACCATAAAACAATGGGCCATCAATGAAACAGAGAGGTTGCTGGATTATAATATTTTAAAGTACAGTGTGATTCACTCGGTTCCAGTTTTGTAATGTATTACTCAATCAGCTGAAAGCTGATTGGTCCTCGGGGTGACCCTTCCCCATTGCTCACAAATTAAAAACATAATTGGCTAATGATAAATTTAGCCCTTTTGTATGAATTATGATATCTCTTGTGCCCCCATCCTCCGCCCCCCCGCCCTTTAAACATTCCATGAATTGCCCTTGGCTGTTTTTTCCAGCACAGAAATAAAACACGCACACACTATATATAAATATATATATATATATATATCCTTACATTATTTAATTTGGAATCAACAAAGATTTATGGGAAAACTGGAACTGCACTTTTATCATTTGCTTAGGTCAGCTACTTACTGTAGCTGTTTTTCAACAAATTTTTCAGTTGGGGTGTATTTATGGCACGACACAGCATATTTTTTTTCCATATAGGAGTATGGCATCACTGTTTCTTTTTTTCATATTTCATTACATTGGCAACGGGATGAGATCCGATTTGCGTGCGGCGACTAAGCTGTTATCCGCGAGGGCCGGGCCTGAGCTTGACGCATGGCGCGGCACTCGAGATTGGATATGTGCAATCTAGATGAATGAGACAGAGCTTCCCCGAGCCGATTGTCTTTCGCTCCATTTATATGTTCTTCCCAGATGTTACATGAGAAAGTCAGAAATAGCAGTTTTAGATGTTTTTTGCGAGGGAAATTCGCTCCTCCGCACCCCTACGCTTATCGGCTTCATTTTGATATGGGAGAGCTAATATTTATGAATGTAGATGAATGAGATGGGGAATCTGCCTCAGTTTTTGATTGGGCGGATAGTATGATTTGAATTGCCACGGATATTGTGTTTTATTTAACGTCATACGTGACGCACAGGTGCAGCTCGTTGTCGGGCTAAGCTCTGCAGAAATGTAAACTGTTAATTCCTCTGCTCACTCTTGCACCCAAATCACTGGCTTTTGGCCAAAATTTCACTTTGAAGCTAACACCCATTATGATTGCAGAAAGTCAGAATAACGCTAAATGGAATGTCCTGCAACCTCCCTTCTTTGCTTGTCATTGTGCTGTTTTGGGTGGGCATTCATAACACGACCTCTAAGGTTGGTCTCTTAGCCAAACATTTTTAATAATAATAGCAAGCAATATTATGGTGACCCAGACAGAAGCTGCTGCAGGAGGTGTCTTCTCTGAGCTCAGGGAGGCCATTCGTTGTCCTCTTAGACCTCGTATTCTTGGGTAGAAAGATTCAAGGTTCTTCAAGTCAACTGAGTGATTCATCGGGGGGCAATGGAATGTTAGCAGAAAAATCTCTTTTTGCGTCAAGAACACATACGTATTCTGTGGGTTATAGAATGTCATGTTCTAGTTGGTAACAAAGGACTTTATCTCTGCACTGTTTTATCTTAAGATTGACATATCCATTATGCTTGTATTTGCTATCATTTTGCTAAAGAATAATTGTGATTCAGTTATGGCCAAAGGCAGCAAGTTCAAATTCTTTGATAGGCTATAACATAAAATTTACATCAATGTGTAATGAGTACCAAGGACACCTTATCTTATACAGATTATCCATGGCTCTCTTTCTTGTAATTTGACTTTTGAAGTTTTCATCCAGTGTCCATTGAAGCAACTACATGTTTTATCATAAGATCTGGAATTTGAGTCAGCGGCCTTTGACCAAGATGAAACCTTACGCTACCATTAATTGTTAATGCCACTTCCTGTCGCTATCTCAAACAGGAGTACACCATCGATATATTCTTTGCCCAAACGTGGTATGACAGGCGTCTGAAATTCAACAGCACGATGAAAGTGTTGCGACTCAACAGCAACATGGTAGGCAAGATCTGGATCCCCGACACCTTCTTCCGCAACTCCAAGAAGGCCGACGCACATTGGATCACTACACCCAACCGCATGCTGAGAATCTGGAACGATGGCAGGATCCTCTACACCTTAAGGTAAAGCTTATATTTGTCATGTAGAGGGGGGCTTGGGACAGAGGGGATTTGGGTTTTATAAGGAAAAGGATTCACAGTAGTTCGTTCTTGAATGACAGTGAAGGATTCTGTGCGACATCATTGGTGAAACATGATGGGTTGACATGTTGCTGGGTGCTCCTCATGCTGATTCATCGTCACCCCTGAGCACTGTGCGCGATCTCGGACAAGCGGCACTCCGACACGGCCTGGAATGCAGCGTCCGCCTCACGAGGCTAACGAGGGACCCGTGATTGATGCTCCTATTTTTCAGCTAAGACCTGACTGTGAGCTTTTAATTGCGGCCAGATAATGCTGAAAGAAATATGACATGACAGAATGAAAATGCATGAATGGGAGGCGATATTTCTGTGTCACCGGATAGGGGTGGCAGCGTTCACCTCGCATGTACTGCGAGCGGCTGCTTGGATTGCTCCACGAAGCCCCCCACCCCCTCCAGGCTGATTCAAGGCTGACTGGATGATCTCAGGGAGATGGGGATGGGGGGATGGCGGGGGTCACATCAGCTGCTCGCCTCTAACTGGCCTTGTTTTCTACGTTCAGGTTGACCATCGATGCTGAGTGCCAGCTTAAACTGAACAACTTTCCGATGGATGAACATTCCTGCCCCCTGGAGTTTTCAAGCTGTAAGTCTGGCCTCATGCTCACCCGCGTTCAGATGTGAGCACAGTTAGGGCGGCGGCAGAAGCCAAGAACAGCCCCCTATACCTTGTTGATGAAGCCATCATTGCGTTAACTGGAGCTGCTTGCCCAGTTTCCATTCCTTACTCCACAGGCCAATGCACACATGGGTCTGCAAAGAGAAATCAAGAGACCACGCTTGATTTCAGATGAACACAATGTTTTTGTACTTTGTCTTCTTGGACAGGGGCGGGCAGATGGGTTATAGGGTATTCTAAGTCATCATGTAGTATTACACTTAAGGGGACAGACCAAATTTTCAATGTTAAAAACTCCAGAGAGAGACAACAGGGAACAGCTCAAAGAATAGGAAATTGTGTTCATTTATCATCCAATCACTTATCCAGTATAGGGAGCTGAGATTCTGTCCCAGGAAGCAGAAGGACCGAGGATGTCCGGAATGGGATGTTGGGCTGTCACAGGGCACACACAATCACGCACAGTTTAGAGCAGGGCTCTTCAGCCTTACTTATGGTGAGAGTCACTTCTACAAAGACAATAGTCTGCGGAGCTATATGGTTGATATAGTGCAAGATTATATCCGGGGGGGGGAAGCGGGGGGGGCAAGCCAATCAAATTTTGTCTTGGACAGTTAAATCTCTTGTACACCAATGTACATATGTATAAGCAAAATAAAATTAACTAAATTAAGGTAATTGATCCTATTTCTAAAAAGTGTTACGGGAGTTAGTCACGAGTGACACACTGGCAAGTCACTGTTTTACCTAACTGCAGATTTTGGGGATGTAGGAGGAACACCATGCAGTGCAGGGAGAAAAGTCTCCCAGCACATATTGTCGGGATAGGATTCAAAGTCCCCCCCTGAGGTAATAGTATAACTGCCATGCTACCCAAGAAATCTGTATCATAACAACTGGTATTTATGAAGCTAATGAAAGACTTGGCTCTATCTGGTGCCTGAAATGGAATTAGATGCAGTGCGTGAGGTGCTGCATGACACGGCAGATCGTGTGTGCATTTATAAACAGCTCTCCTAAATGGCTGCATGGCAGAGTGCTCTCGTTTTTCAGTAAGGAAAATGCAGATCAATAATTCATTCCTAAGGGAAACCGACAGAACGATGGATGGAGCCTCATCACCGAGGGCTCTTGAGAACCTCCTGACACTTTTCCAAACAGCCGTGACTTAAAGGCTCATCATTCCCCAATTACAGCATGCCCATGGGCTCTTCAATTAAAAAGCCCATTAGCCGGGTCTTCTGCGGGGGTTTATACCGCATAACACGTCACCTGTTCTCTGCGTGATGGTCCCTGGGTGCTCTGAGGGCCGCAGCTCTGGGTGCCCTGAGGGTTGCAGCTGGAGTGAGGATCGCAATGCAGCCAACATGCGGCAAACCGCCGCCTTCCTGAGCTGGCTCGCGGTGTTCTGGTTTCACCCGGCGATGTTGCGCCAACCCATTGAGGTTTACATTGTTGCCCGTGGGAGGCTTCGGACCGGACAGGCTCTCCCAGTCGCCAGTGTCTCCTCCCTCCTCCCTCAGATGGCTACCCCAAGGAGGAGATAGTCTACAGGTGGAAGAGGAGCTCCGTGGAGGTTGGTGACATCCGCTCCTGGAGGCTGTATCAATTCTCTTTCGTTGGGCTGAGGAACACGTCGGAGATCGTGAGGACGGTGTCAGGTACAGGCTGCTTTGGCTTCGATGGCTGTCTTTCACGTTATCTGTGTTCTGGTTCGTTTCACTCTACCATCCATCCATCCATCCATCCATCCATCAAGCAATCTATCCCTCCATCTTTCAGCTGCTTATTCAGTAACAGGGTCTATTCTGGACAGTGTAGGATACAAAGCAAAATTTAAACCTGGGATGGAATGCCCGTTAATACTGAACAATCATCATAGATCATAAATAAGCAGAAATTGAATTCACCACGCTGGTGCACAGGACAACATTAGAGAGTTATTAACACGTACCGTGTCAAACTAAGCTAAATGATTACCTGAAAGACATAATGGCATGTCGTGGAGGCTACAGCATTCACATGCGTGTTTTAGCATGTAGCTTGTGAGGTAGCCTCTGAATTTGTTCAGTGTGGTGTGTCAGCCTCAATCCACCCCCCCCACCCCCCCCAGACACAAACATCCCTATTTAGATTCATCAACATCTGTTTTTTTTCTTTTTTTTTTTTTTGCGAATTACAGTGAAAATGTCTCAGGAAATGAAATCTAGCCTCAAACTCAAAGGGCGTGCTATAAATCATTCTGTTTAATCGGTCAAGGTACGACAAGGCTTGCTAAATGATGTATATCCTCTAAAGACGTTCTAGAAACGCGCACTATGATTTTCCATTATCGTAAATATGATAAGCACTCTTGTGGTTCCACCGTAACAGCAAGTATGAAGAAATTTTAAAGAGATATTTTTATTTGTTGGTCTTTTAGCTGCTAGCTTGGATGATTATACTGGCCAACAAAGAGTTTGTCACAGAACATGTAAGGGGTGCATTTTATGTACTATTTATGCACATTTTATGCTATTATTTTTGCTCTCACTCATGGTTTTTGAGTGACATCATTTTTAATCTATATTGATAGTATATGTATTATATGCTATATGGGTAGTATATAATTAAGAATATATGGGTATATTAAATGTATTTTATTTTTCTGAACATTTTTAAGACTTTACAGAGGGATGCAAAGTACAGTCGACCGTTCTGCATCGCAACTTTCCCCATCGTGGTTTCGATATATGGCGAGGTCGGCATAAGAATCGGAATGGCGTTTTTTTCGGGACATTTTAGGGATCTTACAAAAGCCACAGACGACACATGAAGGCCAGCAGATGTCAAGCATGTTTACGCCAGCCTCTCACGTTTATATCTCTCAGTGATCTCTCAGTGATACCAAAAAATTTCACGTAGTTTCTCCAGATCGTGGGCAGGGGGGGGGGGGTGTCTGAGGTTACAGGCTGTAACACATTTGGACATCTTGAGACAGGGTCCTGCTCTTTCTGATATCGCAAAAAAAATATCCAGGTGAATTGAGTCTCGGTGTGCTTGGTGAATTCTGCTGGACCCTTAAGAGGGATGTTCCTGAGACCCAGTACAGCAGAAAATCATACACTTCTGCCTTTAATATGAATCACTTCCCCATGCACATATCCTATAAATATATATAGAATTAAGTTCAACTGTATGTCACTCAAAATCCTTGCATGATAGAGAAATTCCGATTAGATATTTGAATTCAGCACATAAAATGTAGGAGTCACATATGCTGCCACGCTTAGCTTCTCTGCAATGGGGTTAAATCCCTGTTTTTGCACACCACCCTCCAACACTTTTTGCATAGCTGGCATAAATATTCGGCGTGCCCTCTGTTTCAGTGGCTACATCAATACAGAAATTAACTGCTCCTAGGGAGAGGCCTGCAAACATGATGCCTGAACAGGTCACTGTGCTCAGTGTCTTCTTGGCAGTCTTGGACCCGGTTTCTACTTCCGAACAAGATCGCGATAATGATGACGATAGGAAAAAAATCATTAATATTTATGATAGTTAATATTTTATGACCGATTATTGTTTTAAATTATTATTATAGTGTGAAATTTTCATCTTTACCATGCCTGGCTTTTTGTTAGTGCGCAGGATCTGCACGGGGGCTGAGGGTGTGAACGCGCGCTTAACATGTGTCGTCCAAAGAAACATCAGAAAAGTGAAAATGTGATCGGAGAGCGACACTGCATAATTTAACTGTTTTCCGTGCAACCTATGCCACCAAAACATGACACGTGCTTTCCTGAACTCACACCTGTAACGTACATTAAGCGACAGTCTCCCAAGTGGTGTTTAAAGCTAATACTTACGGCATTTTTTTTTCTCCCTGTTGTTCTGTAGAGATGTTCTGGCCACACTTCGTAATTTATTTGATTACACTTGCATATATCTCACATGATTGTTGGGAAAGACAAGGATTTGTAACCCAGAGCTGAGGAATCCGTGCAGCTTTAGAGCAAATGTTACTCAGTGGCTGGGATAATAGATTGCTTTTTTTTTTGTATGTTGTAAAGTAATTCTCCTCTTCTGTGAGTATGTGTCTCTTCTGTGAGTGTGTGTCTCTCTTGATCATGCTGTCTTTTTGATGATGGTTTGAAATGTAACAAGGTTTTGTCTGGGTGTATTTCAGTCTCACCTGTTCTCCCGCAATTTTCAGTCCTGTCCGCTTTCGTTGGAGGCCGAGATTCTTATGCCATTAGTGTTCTCCTTCCTCGCCTCGCTCTCTCTCTCTCTCGCTATTGAGTCCCAGGACCCATTTGCTACCAAGACCCCAGCAGGGCTCAATCCAGCTCACCCTCCTGGTGCTGTCTGTCAGTGATAATCAAAGGAGCAGAGGTGGGTAGTCCATGTCCAGAAAGTACAAATCCAGATCAAGATTTTGTTTCAACCAACAGGTTCAGTACAATGTTATTGTAACTCTTCATACGCAACTGTTTGGTTGAAACCAAATCTTGGTCTGGATTTTTACTTTCTCGACCTCAACTCTCCACCTCTGCAAAGAATCCACAGTGAGGACAGATTGTTAAAAATAAACATTTTTCTGATGGGGCCCTTGATTCCATACGGGGATTATTGCACCGTTAATCTCTTTGCGGATAGAGTGATGTATCTAGGCAAGGGACATATACAGTTGATTGGCTACTGGAGTGCCCCCTCCCCTGTCACTCACCAATTCAAAACATATCACTGGTTGATGATAAGGTTGACCCCTCTGTATGAATTCTCTCTCTTATACCTCCCATCTTAAAAAAAATCTTAGACTTGCCCCTGGTGTGAACTGGGGATAAATATATCATTGCTTGACTGTCAAGGCAGACCAAATAGTCCAGAGAGACCAACATTTACTGAAGACAGGTTCCAGTAGCAGTATGGTGGCAGTGAGCAATTAGCAGATATTTATTTACTAAGTAGCATAGTCAGAAAGCACCTTCCGGATTTTGTTGCAGAATATCAGAACTAACTGCTCGGACAAATGAGTTTTTAAAATGCGTTGTTAAACCTGGCCAAGGGGGGGCTCCAGGAAATGGAAACGGATCACCGGCTTTGGCCATCTGCTGCCCCCTTCCTTTGGTTCTGTTAACCACTTTCAATTTTGACGCCAAACGTAATGGCAAATTTATTTTAGCGCAAGCTATTCGCATAATGACCTTGTAAACTCCGACGTGCTTCAGCCGCCCCATTGTCTGTGTTCATCGATCTGTGTGATTTAGCTACAGGGACTGCAGCCTTAGGATCCATCAGCATCCCTCCCCTCTCAGATTACAGATACCCACAGTTTACAGGTCAGATGTTCGGCAGGACGAATCTGAAGCTGCCGTGACTAACAAGCAGAGTCGCGCACTGAGCGTGTGCAAACATTCAGACTGTGTTCCATTCAGGGCTTATTCATGGAATGCCGAATGACGCATCCAACCACTGGCATCCCCGTTCTTACAGATCCTAAGTGTACTTCTCCTCTACAGTGGATTTAATCCCTGTGTTCTCTCTCCACCCTCCAACCCTTTTTGCATAGCCTGCATAAATATTCGGCGTACTCTCCGTTTCGCTGGATACGTCGATACAGAAATGAATTGCATATAGGGATAGAAAAAAAATGTGTTTACACATGATGCATTGTGGAAAAGGAAGGAAGGAGAGGGAGACGTCCAGTGGGCGCTAGAACATTTCCAAACTTGCATGTATCCAAAGTCTCCCAGGAGCACAAGACAAGTAAACCATGACTCAGATAGAGCCCAAAGATTCAGAGCTGCTGTTATATGAGAGAAGCAAACACTGGAGCTCCACCTGCACGGGGGCAGTATTTTAAGTTATGGGGAAGACACCAAAAAACCCATTCCCCCGTGTTTTTTTTTACCTTGTCCCTTGCTATATAAAGCATGAGAGAGCTTCAGTTAAACAGAAAAACAGCCCCTTAAGCTGAATACAGGGAGAGCGAATTGCAGTGCCTTTTCTGAGCAGGCACAGTACACCAGTGGAGAAGCATAGCTCTCACTATGCAAATGAAGTGCCCCGTTATTATTTATTAATATGGAACAGCTATAATAAGAAGCCATCCTCAGTCTATACACTTCCCAGCTTCCCCTGTCAACAACTTAGGTTGGGAGTCACTGACAGGAACTTTTTAATATGGTAACGGCTAATTTTATGGTATTTTTGCTACACACTATTACCCCATGTAACGAGTCAGCAATTAAGGCACAATCACCGAGGTCTCTGATATGCTGGGGTGAAACTACAGCATTGGGAAATGGCCTGCACTTTTCCTCCCCCCATTGAGCATGGCCTGCGCACGAGAAGGTTCCCAAGGCTTCGCCGGAGATCAGGCTGCTCCTCTTATGGGAGGCGGGCGCCTGAGATGAGACGGCAGAGGGCTCCCTGTAACATCAGCGATGTGCTGAGATGGGTCCACTGGGACAATAAATGGAGCATAATTTAGCACTCGGATTGGTTATCGTGGATGTTTGGGACGTTAGCGGCAGCCTTGTAAAGGAAACGAGTCTGTTTATAGTCGCCATTTGTGTAGCTTCAGATGTAGCTATTTGTGGAGGGGCCAGTGTACGTCATTAGTCTAATAACCAAATCTCAAATCAAATGCCAAAGCTGGCAGAATGATTTCACCATTGGTTCCTTGAGGAAGGTCTTCTACCCCTAACTGCTCCTGCTTTCACAAAAATATGTATGCTGCCTTAAAAAAATGTCTGCTTAATAAATGAAATGCTAATGCGAGTCAGAAGAATGAGTTCCTCTTATGTTGAAAGGTCTAGTTGCCACCACCCCCCCCCCCCAAGCCACGGACAGGAGTGCATTGTGTTAAGTGGCCATTGGGAGTTGACACACTGTGAAATATGGTGGCAGTTTGAAAGAGAAGCTACTTCTGATTCAATTGCCTGTCTTGATTGGCCCCATTCTGCTGATCCTATGAAGTACAAGAGCGGAACCTAAGCAGTAGTTTCAAAACATTACCAGTCAAGTGCTGAGTCTAAGAGCGGTAGCGAGTAGTTGTACTGAACTAGTAAAATCATGGTAATTCAGCCAGAGGTAATTCGTGTACAAGTTCTATGGAATCCTCTGCCTGTGGGAAGCTGTCACTGTAGGACAAGGTTAGACCCAACGTATGCTCACTTGATGCCTGCAAGAAGACCATTACTTAAATAATGCTCACATGTTAATTTGTGGTTAATTTGATGAAGATCCAAATCAGCGAGAGCTCAGCAAACACCATCCTGTCCCTCGAGACATCCGGAGAGCTGCGTAGATCATCGCTGTAGAGACAGAGAGGCTGGAGGGTGGAACTGAGAGCAGCGGAAAGGCTTCAGAAGCCCCTGAGCCAGCGGAGTGTGCATGCATGTGCGTGCGTGTCAGCTAGCACTCGCTGACGGCGCAGTGCGGCATCCCTGCTGCACCGAATCCTCTATACATCTTTACTAATTATAACCGCCTTTTGAAATGCAGATCTTTCCGAACACGTCCGGGATTAGGATTAGCATTCCATCAGCATTCCGATTGTTCCACACTACGCTAAACCATTTAGACTCAATCGAAGGGAAGAGATATCTATATATTTACCATTCGTGTGTCTCTGTGCGAATGCGTTGTCATTGTACAAAATATATATTTGACATCATTACACGTAGTGATAATGTAGCTGTGCCCTGTTACATAAGCCCAGTAGGAGCTGTATCTTTCATGGCATGGATAAACACACACTCACCGTTTTAGAAGGACTAACCTAATTTTCAGAATGCCCAGAGACAGCTATCCCCTCTAAACTGAGTCCAACAGAGACAAAACCAAATGCATCACACGTGCGGAACATCACATCAGTACCAGAACCGGATCCAGGCTGTACGCAGGGAAGCAATGTCACACTTCCTGTTACGTATACAATTCATTATGTCGAGCGGGGGGAGAGGTATTGGTCTTGAGGTAAGGTTAAAAAAAAAAAAAAACAACAGGCAGTTAGACTACGGTGGAAACTGGACTTGTTTCCATGGCGACGCGATTACGCAACCGGGACCTTCAGCTGACAAGACACGGCTGGCTAATGACAGCCTGTCAGCAAGGGTGAGGGGTCAACGGACGTCAGGCCAAACCCACGATTCCTGGGCCCCCTGCCGCTGCATCAGGGCTGCAACATACCGTCAAAGCTTTATCCCAGGGGAATTTTCCTACAGCCTGTGCATTCTACCTGAAATAGCAGCTCGGCATTTATCACTATCCAGTGACCTACATCAGAATGTTGTTTTTTTAAATCCTTAGATTCTCAGTGCGCAGCCATCACCACAGAGAATACGATATTTGCTAAAGTCTCTTTAATGACGTGGTTTCGTCAATCTCTGTCCCCGAACATGAAACACAAGTTCTTTAGTAAAAAGACCAGATTACAGCGGGTTGGGTTTTTATTTTTGATGTGCCTGCAGGGAATGGAATATTTCTGCGATTACTTTTTTCTGGCGATTTTCCCTAATTCTTTTTTGCTATTTTGCCTTATAAAGACTGAGAGTTCTCGCATAACTCCTGGCAGTAACATGATCCTCGTATCATTTAATTACTGTACGAAGTAAATACACACACAAACAGCTGTTCTGTTGGCAATGCCGAGGATTTTTAAAAATTGTCGTAAAGCTATTTGATTAAATAAACGTCCCCAAGGCTCACAGCGGCAGCAAAAAGCAAAACGATCAAAAAAAGAACTATTAGAGAAGAGACTTCTGTGATCGATATTTAGACCAGCGTTTCCCAATCCGATCCTCAGGGGCCTACAGTCGGTCCATGTTTTTGATCTCTCTGAGCGCCATCTGTGTGGCCCCGAGGACCCGATTGCGAAAAACTGATTTAGACTATTCTTCTCTAACAGAGTATTCCATTTCAGTTAGCTATTGTGATCTCACAAGAACATTATTGACCTGAACTGTTGTGGTTTAGGTGTACCACACAGATCCAGCCTACACTCTTCTAAAATCAATGATCAGCGATCCCATGGCTAGTCGACACATATACCTGCTGAAATGTGTCATTTTATGTCCTGCTTGTCCTTCAGTCGTCACCCTGTGAGAATTTGAGGTGTGTGGCTGAAAGCGTAGGGATGTTGCGCTTGTGAGCAAAAGATTGCTTGTCTGAATCCCAGAGTCAGCAGACTGATGATGGTGTTGGGTCCCTGAGCAAGACCCTAATCCCCACCCAGCTCCAGGGAAGTTGTGTGCTGGTTGCCCCTGTGTTTGTGTCTTGTATGGTAGGGAAAAGAAGACAATTCTGCCATGGGGATCAATAAAGCATCTTTATCCTGTGCAGTACTCTGTCTTTCCACCCGTGGTGACTTTCTCTTAAAAGTGGAATTAAATTCCCTACAAATTAAAGGGACCTTCAAATTCATTCCGAACTAGATAACGATGTATGTCTTAAATGGTGATGCGGGGGGTACTCCACAGTTTGGGTTCGAGCCATTACAAACAAACTGTCACCCACTGAACAAGCGGCGTCTGTGGAAAGGCGGCAGACCTTGCGGCAGAGCCCAGCGTTATTAATAGTGCAGTTTAATGCGACGTGACGGCAGCATTGCTGGCTAAGTCTAATAAGTATATTAACCTGCAGCTTCTTCTCTGCCAGGAGCTTCCCGTCACGCGGGATCTCTGTTAATGTTGCAGTAATAAGGACAAATGTTCCTACAAAGACCCTTGTGGACGTTCCTCACGTTTAGGCCGTTACAAACCAGGGGGAACAACACGTGCTTCACCGCACTGCAGGTGTGTTTAGAGAGGGAGGGTCTGGGCTACTGATACTGGCCCGTATACGTGTGTATGGTGGGCAGGTGGTGTAGTTGAACCAGGAAGCAGCTGAGCTGTCCTCCCCCATGGGATTAAGACCGTTAGTGTTCTAAGAATGCAGCTGCGGGTTGCCGGCTGTTCAGGCAGTCCTGAAAGATCGCCGGAATCAAATCAGCAGGGAGTCTTCCCTGACACCCCACAATAGTTCCCTGGAATTAATCTTCGCTGTAACATGCTGCCATGGTACAATTCCTTGGTACCCTGTTGTGAGACCTTGCCATGCCACCCATCCAAGGTTCCCTTCCTTGGTACCCTGCTGTGGTTCCGCGCTGTGAGACCTTGTCATACCACCCGGCCATGGTTCCCTTTCCTAGTACCCTGCTGAGGTTCCTTGCCGTGAGACCTTGTCATACCACCCAGCCATGGTTCCCTTTCCTAGTACCCTGCTGTGGTTCCTCGCTGTGAGACCTTGTCATACCACCCAGCCATGGTTCCCTTTCCTAGTACCCTGCTGAGGCTCCTTGCCGTGAGACCT
>JAODJX010000051.1:4113523-4125644 GCA_026776945.1 Isichthys henryi
CCATCGGGGAATCACACGGGGGAAACCAGGGGGCGTGGCACACGGGAGGAATGGACGAGCTGGGTATAACACATTCATTCAAGGACAGATGGGAAACTTGCAATCACCCTGATGCATTATGGAAGCAGAACTTATCAGACCAGTAGCATCTAGTCAGAGTTTAATACTCATCCAACATTTGACTTGGTACACACTGTGTAAAATGTAACGCAATCATCTTACCTGTTGCCAATTAATCTAATTAGTTGTGAGATATTCAACCAGGTGTTTTTGTTTTAGCATCACACGACTTTTCCAGTCTTTTGTTGCCCCAGTGCCAACTTTTTTAAACATGGTGCTGGCATCAAATTCAAATTAAGCATTTATCTGTCATAAAACTATGAAATTTCTCAGTTTCCGCATCTGACGTGTTGTCTTTGTTCTATTTTCAGTTAAATACAGTCTTATACGATTTCTAAATCATTGTGTTCTGTGTTTGTTTACATTTTACACAGCATTCTAACTTTTTTAGAAATGGGGTTGTACATTGCAGAAATCTATTGTTATTACTATTAGGTGCCTCCCCATTGATGTGGAAATGTAGCCCTCAGTTCCACAGAATGTTCTGTCTTCTGTTTGATTTCCTAACGATTGAGTTTACCCACCTCGCCTTTGGTCATCCTCTACTGTCTCCCTTTTCTAAGTACCACGGCCTTTTGCAGTATACCGGCTCTTCTCGTTTTATGCCTAAAATAGCATCAATCTTGTTTTTTGTGATTCGGGCGCCCAGGCTTGATTTGATCGAGGCAGAGACCTGCTCAATCACATTCATTTTACCTCCTGTTGTCCCGTCCCTTGCTCAGTTCACCATCTAAGGCCTGAATAGAAGATCAGATGCAACTAGGACCAGTACGTCAGAAGCGCGGAATGCTTACAGCCGTATTGCAGGCCTCAGCTATCCTCAATAAGAAAAAGACAATCCACTACCATTGTATCATCATAGACATGACCAAAGGTGACCAAAGCCAAGTGACCAATCAGGATAGTCAACATGTGACACTTTACGTGGCACTTTACACTTCACTCTACATGAGCGGGTGACCCATCTGAGCCATACAACCCTGTTCTCTACCTCTCGATTAGCCACTGGTCACTGTGTCCTAATGACTGCTCAGAGACTTACTGTCCAGCATTGAGTGAACCTCGAAGACCACACTTTTAACCTTTTCTACAGCCATCTTCTATCAGTGCTAGTCCAGTATAGGGGTCCCAGGAACATTGGGTCTCTTCCAGGAAACACAGCTCACGAGGCGGGGGACACCCTGTACGGGATGCCAGTCCATCACAGGGAACAAGGTAGGGGGGCACCGTGGAGGGGATGCCAGTCCATCGCAGGGTATGAGGTAGGGGGGCACCCTGGAGGGGATGCCAGTCCATCACAGGGCACAAGGTAGGGGGGCACCGTGGAGGGGTTGCCAGTCCATCGCAGGGCACGAGGTAGGGGGGCCACCCTTGATGAGATGCCATTCCATTGCAGGGCACAAGGCGGGGGGGCACCCTGTATGGGATACCAGTCCATCACAGAGCACATGCATAGAATCAAATATTATGGGCAATTAAGACCCTATTTACACTTAGCTTTGAATGCATCTTGGGCAGTCAGATCACAAGCGGACAGCACTGAAGACATGAGAAGCAAACACTGCGATGAATTCCGATTCAGTCGCTCCAAACCACTTGCCAAGGTCGTCTGGGATGCATGTGACCACACATCTTTTGTAATGAAAAGGCGAAGGTGTAAATGACCATGTGTCTCAGCTGTACACTGATCTGATCACTCGACGCATTTTAAAACCAAGTGTAAAGATGACCATAGAGATGTCACTGGCCCTAAACCCTTTTCTTTGGACTATAGGAGGACATAAGAGTTTTAGTAATTAAGTGCGCGATATTTTCTTTTAAGTGCCTTGTTTATAGTTTCACAAGCGATTTTAATCTGTTGGTCGATGGTGTTCAGCTATTTCTCAAAGATTCATTTTCGGTGGAAGAGGAGAGCTTTCAGCTGTAGCACGATTAACCTCATAGCAATGCATGTGTCATTAATATTGGAGGGAGTAGACACACAATTATCCGGCAACTTGAGAGAACATTTTATATCATACCTACCTAATTAACCAAAATAAGAAATTATCCGTTTATTTTGTCGCATTTTCCGACAGTGTCGAAGCCCAAGGGTGAAAACAGACAATTTTGATTATTGAAGATCAGAAGATCTCTCATACTCCAACTGCATCATCGGGAGAGAGCGGAAGGGGGGGGGGGGCAGCAAAATCAATGATGCTGTATACATGATTTATTTTAATAACTTAAATAAACGACAGGACGCTGGAATAAACAGTTATTTCTTTTCATTTCAGAAATATAAATGTCCAAAATAAATATTTTTAAAAATCACGCGTTCCATACATCAGGGATGCAGAAATATGCAGCATCGCTGAAACGTCTCGGCAATACATTTTCAGCTGTCGTAATTTAAGCGTGTCGCATTAAGGATTCGCCGCGTACGTAATCCTGCACTTAACGTTATGTTTTATTCATGTTGTGTAGGCCTATTAGGAGCAGAATTGCATGAAGCGATAAATTATATATCCAGGGCTAACCTGATTACATTACATACCTTAATTTTGTGCTGATAGCGTTAATGATATAATATATGCATATATGTGTGTGTGCGTGTGTGTAAATGTTATATTCCTTGAAAGTGATTACTGTTTTATTATATAAAGTTTCAGGCTAGGATTTGCGCAATTTCCAGCCGGTATTCATTGATAAAATTATTAGCGTCTGTTGATACTTCGTGTTAATTGTCTTACGAAAAAGAAAAAAAGTGCCTGACAGTTACACAAAGCTAAAGACTTCATAAGCTAAAACTGTCAAAGCAAAATGATATTGCGTAAGGAGTCACCTCTGCAGATCACCTGAACAGAAACGAGTGGCGTGCGGATCGTGACGCGTGACAGTCGAATCGCTTTTGGTGGCAAGAAGAAGACATCTTCCATCGCTGGAAAATGCCGAAACCACGGGTGATGGTAAAAGATGCGGACAGGAGACCAAAAATTCAGAAGGGCTTTCTTTATAGTCACTAGCAACATATAATTATAGTTTTTATTTATATATAAATTGTTCACATTTTTATCCAAAGCATTTTCATTTCTCTACTTTAATGCATCTCTAACATTCCATCTTGTGCAGTAAGGCCTCTCCAGGTGTCTGAACCAGCAACCTTCCGGTTTCAAAGCCGCCACCTTAACCTCCTGACACTCCTGTCCAAAAATAACGCCGTTTCTTTGCCGGTTGCCAGTCGCTAGTGCAGAACCCGACTCTCCGCCCTCCCTCCACAAGCCCTCCCATGCCCCCCCCTTTTTTTTTCAAACGGTTCCCCTGAATGTTCTGCAGGCGAACGTGCGAGATGAAACAAATTCGCCAGGGGAGAAAAGAAGCGGGATCGTCAAAAAAGGGCAGCAAATGCTTTTCCAGTGAGCAGACAGGCCATCTATAGCCACCTAAATAAAGAAAGATATAGGCCCCCTACACGTCGCCAGCCCCGAGCTCCTGACTGTTAGGACTAATGTTTCCTTGGCAAAGACAGATGGGCTTATTAACTGCTGCCTTTTGTGTGGTGGGGAGGGGGCAAGCCTGGTGTCAGGAAGGACACAGAAGTCAGGCACTGCTGACACACTCTGGAGCGCTGCACCATTACTGCTAACAATTTCAGCTACGGTTTCTTCAACACTTCTGTCATAGCCAGCGATCTATGTCATAGTTTGTCATAATTTGCCTGATGTCAGCCCATTAAGATGAAGTGCTTCATAATTGAACTTGCGCTTCCTTGGTTTGCGAAAACACCCTACCGTGGCAATGCATGCTGGGAGTTATTTGACTTACACCTCCAAGATTGCAGGCTCCTTCCTGGCTCAGATATGCAGAGTTCGGAGTCGCCCTGGAAATCATTCTGAGTGTTCTGGTTGGAATATGGTTTAAATTAAGATAAAACCAGTTCTGGTGTTTTGTTGATGGTTCTTGAGCTCTCAGCTACATGCCCTATATTTGCAGGGAAAGCTAAAGAATCACTGAAGCCTAACAGGATAAGTTTTTCCAAAACTGATGGATGGATGGATTAAGTGGATGATTCTTCGTACCGAATGGAAATTTAAAGAAAGGGCAGCCCAAGATTCCGTTAAAATATTCATAGGATCGAAGCTAAATGCCGAACTTTATCAGATTAAAAGAGCGCCACAATAATCTGCAGTTCTAAAAAAACTAAATAAGTGTATAAGATTTGTGGCTGGATGGATATGTGCAGAGAGTCTACAATGTAACCTCCCACAGCACAATTCATTTTCCGAAAGTAAAAGTGCGCATTCGCTTAAATGTGAACAATTGTAGCGGCGAGCCTGAAAGTATTAAGAAATCCTTCCCTTTTATCGCATCTCATCCATTCAGTTTCCACTCATTCTGTATCATTTTATACTACAGAAGGTGGGGGTGGTGGGGGGGGGGATGCAGAGTGTGACTTTAATATGTTACACAAAGTGTATTTAGTTCACATAAGACATGACAGTAATTTGTTCAAAAATACGGTACACCGATTGCATAGGCTTAGGAGAAAATTAAAGATTTATTTTTCATAAGGGTGGCAATATCCTGCTGTGGGTTATTGCTTTCTAGATGTTTCGGCTTGGACACCACTTAAAGTTATTGTGTCAGCTCAGAAAGCATTTAATACTTTTCCTTTTGTTACTCAGTGTCCATATTAAACCCAATAGGGTGAGAAATGACCAGTGTCTATTCAGAATATCATGCAATACCGTTTGGGATGACCAAAAATGTTCTGAGGAACAGATATAATGAATAATTAATAATGAGGAGTAATTAAAAAAACATTAAATAACATCAAGGCAACCAATCTCTCCAAGGCCATCTCCTGGGCGACAGAACAAAGGCGACATCCCATAATTTTTTCTCAGTGGAAAAAAATAAACTAAACCCACAAAATCAATTACATTTTTACAACCCAAAACAAAATCTTCATTTATGCATTTTTTACTGTTACCAACAGTTATTTTATTAAAACTTTGCTACCCAGAAAATGTTTTACTTATTACAGGCAATGTATTACCATTCCAGGATTGCTCACTGCGGGCTGCAAAAACTAGTGTACTCAAAATTAAGAAAAATAAAAGAACAAATGCTAAGGAAAAATGTACGACGAGCGTTGACAGTATAGAGATGCAGTTAGGTCGTGTCTGCAGTCCTTCTTGTATGTTACCATGCAAACACTTTTAATTATTTGCTTACTGAGATTCTGTCTGTTCACCCTTGTCTCAACGATCTACTATTTATCTACTTAATCGGATCGCCTGTCACTACAACCAAATAAACACTGTTACTGGCTTCCCCGCTGAAACCTCGCCTTCTGAAAATCAAAGCCTCTGTGAATCCCCCGGCTTTTCAGCACTAGGTCATCAACCTCAAAGGCTTCTTTTGTGAACTGATGAATAACAGTCATGATAATCATAACCTGACGGAGACACGGCTTAGATGAAAAGATGGACACGGAGCCGCCATCAGTTTTATAACGTAAAGCTCAGGATCATCTGGCCATAGAGGTTGGATGGCTTTCATAAGATGAACTCCTTTCGGCTTCAAAATTGGATGCCAGATCCCCCATCATTCAAAGTACACATCCTGCCTCCGGACGACATCATTTCCTGCTTGTAAATGGCTATGAACCCAGAGGCAATAACATGAAACCCTAAAACAGGTTTCCAATTTCTTTTTTAATCATAGTATTTCATAGTGCAAGTACAAGTAAAAATTAGATGCGGTTCTCAGTGTCGAGGCCTTTTATCTCCATATGGATTGATGATGTCTGCAACCAGATATTGTGCAAATTAGCTCATCATGAACGCCATCATAATGCATCAACCTCATTTAAAAGTTTTGATCAGTGGAACATGACAGAAATTGACATAATGTAATGAGGGCAGTCGACTATTTGGGGAAAATTAGCGATACACCCTGGCCTATCATACTAACATAAATGTGAGCACGCTGTAAAATATAATGTTAACAGGAAATTATAGACTAGTGGCAAGAACATTTCGTGAATTATAGGCATCAATTTTGATCCATTATATTATGGGCACCTTAGAAGCCAAACTTGTGCTAATTATCAAGTTTAACAGTTAAATTGTTGAAGCACCATCCAGTTTTTAAATGGGAAACATACTGTAGAAAGAATTGCTAACGACAGTTATAATCACAGACCCCCGGAATCAAACTGCTAGCAGCTGATTGTACTGTTACAGCAGTCGGTCTGGTTAGTGCGGTAGCTACAATGTTGAAATGGATTGAAGAAAATGTAAATATTTTATAAAGCAATATATTGTTTTGTAGTGTATGGGTGTGTGTAAATGTCCATGTGCTGTATTGTGTAATGGGACAGGGACCTAGTTATCATGTTAGGAATTTTCATTTCATGATGTCTAGGACCAATGGCGAGACGGCAGTTATGCTAAGGATTCTGGGAGTTGGAGTATGAGCTCTCAGTGGAGGATGTATAGGATTTTGGGTGTATGGTTAGCCTGCAGTTAGTAGACTGTTCTTGAGTATGTTCACCATGTTCATCCTTTAAACTCAGTGTTAACCAGAGCTCACTAAAATATTACGATTAACCACACTGTGTTAGTTTGGTTTCGCCAAAGTTGTACTATTTTTGTTGAAGTTTCTCGATGTTGAGGTGAGTGTCCTGAAAGAAATTATATAAAATGTCATTATTAGTATTATCCATCTTCTGAAACTGCTCGATCCCAACTGGGGGAGCCCATCCCGGGAACAATGGGCGCAGGGGGGAACCAACCTTGGGGAGTCGCCAACACACCGCAGGGCACACACACACAACTATAGGGCCAATGTAGATTCACCAATTGAAATATCCTGCTGTCTTTTGGACCATGGGAGGAAACCGGAACCTCCGGCGAGAACCCATGCAAATACGGGGAGAGTGTGTGAACTACACACAGAAAAGACTCGGGACCGAACCCAGGAACTTCTTGCTGTGACGCCATATTATTGTAATAATAATAATAATAATAATAATAATAATAATAGCTGTCCTAAACAATCCACAGCCATTTATTTATTGGCCTGGTGATTATGGGATGGAATGAAAAATATTGTGAAATACTATTTTCCTTTCCTTACGTTACATGGAGGTAAATGCCTTAGCGATATAAACCTGATTCCATGATGGCTTGGGGAGATGCGTTCCCTTGTTTTAGCGAGGGAGCAAGTCAATGCAATTACCTTAACTAGGAGTTAAATGCGCACTTTTAAGAGGTGTTTAAAAGGGAGCCGTCTGCTACACAGCGATGACTGAGCAAGGGTCTCTGAGAGCTTTTAGTAATCGACAGGACGTGGCCTGCACTTAGGTGCCGGGGAGCAGATGTGATCAGGTTTCACAGAAGTTCAAAGGTTTGAGACTTTGCTAAATGAAATTCAATTAAGCTTTGTTAAGTAAACAATCACAAACGTGCTTAATGACACATTCCGCAGCTTGCTGTTTTCAGACGGTGCCTTTCAGTGTCACAATTTGTTCCACTCATTTCACTGTAACGACTGTGCCTGTAGGACATATCCAATCCCTTCGCTGTGTCATAATGAAGACTTGATGAATTTAAATGCCTGAACTTTACGCAGACTAATCTGTAATTTAAAGCGGCAACGGGGTGAAACAATATGCACCCATCTTCCCTAACCGCTTATCCAGGACTGGGTCATATTGAACCAAAAGTTTATCCTGGAAAGCATGTGAGTCAAGGACTCATACTCAGTACTCATACTCAGTACTCATACTCAGTACTCATACTCAAAACAGAAGACCAGCAAAGTTCAAGTCGAATATGCCAACTCAGGGTCCATGGATGCTGGGCTGGGAATCGAAGTGTTCATCTCCTTCTCTGTGGTGCTTTTCAGAGTGGATGGCGAGTAACCAGATGTATGAATTCTGGAAGCGATATGTCGAAAGAAGCCCCACTGTGTGCTTAAAGCGGTTCAGATTATTTCAGGTAGCACACCTGTTCCAGCAGAGTCTCCCAAGGAGCTTCAGGGAGGTGGTTAAAATGATTTAAAAGGGACTCAATATCCCTTAAAGCTGAGTAAATCCAAGCATTGTGAAAAATTTTATTAGAGCAGACCGTCCTTCCAGACTAAGTAGAGTGTGACAGTCACTCTTTCTTAACCCATGTAGGACTTTTTTTTTATTTCTAACAGATCTCACATGTCTTACAAAGGGCATCATCATTAAGCTGGTGTGGATCTGAAGAACAGCTACAGCAGATGTTATATTATGTGAGGGAGCCTCTAGTGGCAAACAGTAGAGCTGCATCAAATAAACCTTAACCAAAGGAGTCAGCTGTGCTTAATATTCATTCATATTATCATGCAGTTGACAGATGTCTGCAGTCATTTTGCAGCCATTCAGCTTGCGTTTCATTTCTAAACGAACAAATGAATTCAAGTAATAATAATTCTGACGCCATCGTCGGCATGATTATCTTTAAGACACTCTGAAGCTACTTAGATACTGTAGTTCCCATTATCTTAAATGTATAAACCTTAGAAACAGCATGCCTTACTTAATGCAAACTACATCTGTTGTCTGGAGTTCAAGTTTTGCAACGCGGGTCCATTTATTGGAAACTTGCTGTTCATCTCGCCCGAGGCGCCATGAACCTGCACCCCAGGAGCTCGTAAATGTCGACGAAGAGGCGAGAGATCCGGGGTCCTGGTTCGGCCAAGACAGCGTTTTTCTTTTTATTTGTCAAATGTTTTATGTTTTATATATTTATATTTGATCGTTAATTTGTGTCTTACTACAGCTGCTTCGAGAGGCTTTTGCACGCAAGCAATTCACTGACATGTATAGTATCTGTGTACTGGCGACAAGTGACGTGACTTTAAAAGTTATTTGATCTGATTTGATTTGATAGTCCCTGTCCTTCTAGTTTACGCATCCATGAAACACAGTTCCGTAATCCGTCCAGTTTCAGGGCATTAATAACACAAGAAACATATTCATCCATTTTCCCGCCGTTTAAACAGATTGAAATAGAAATCTGTAAATAAATACAATTGGGTTTTTGTGGGGAAAGAAATATATATGAAAGTTTTCTAAGGCATTAAATTAAGTTTGATAGCAAAGCCACCGTTTCTTTGGGGAGGAGGTTATGCAGAAGGTTACAGCAGCTGCTTTTTAAATTGATGCCTTTTTAATGACACTGGCCACATTAGCGTTATCACGAAAGTGGGGAGTGAGCGACCGAACGGGACATTTTCACACACACAGTCACTTGATTAAAGATGATGAGTTAGGCTGAATTAACACGGGGATTGCCCCCCCACCACCACCACCCCCCGTCCTTATAAACCTGCCTGCTGAGGAGCAGGAAACCGCAATCACATCACATTTCACATTATTTTATATTTTATCCAAAGCGCAACGTATAAGCAAGGCAGACAGTAAGCATATGGATATTTTCAAATGTCTCTCGGTCTCTTGGCCACGTGTTAAAGCATCCAATTAAAAAGATAAGTTAACTATCTTATCAGTTGAAAATAATAGTAAATATAGATTTGTTAAATAAGTTATTGCCTCCTATGTAGTGTTTATAAAGGATTGCTGGCAAGTTTTAAATATGGGTTTTATGTTCTATAATATTACAGATGTCGTACTTCATTCCCACTTTAACATCCTTCCGTTTGAGACTACGTTAAAAAATTAAACTCTCTCTATGTGTGTATTATTTAACACTCACCAGTTTTAGCTTCGCAGACTTGAACATCAACCCAGAGCTTCTTTAAACACAGTATCTGCTAACCGGGGATTTTACCAAAATATAAATTATGAAAGCAGAAAGGAGAATTACAGACAGGAGGTCTGGTGTCATGTTTAACAGGTGCAAATGATACAAATAATAATAATAATAATAATCGTCTGTATGCTACTCTGTCGCCGAAGTTATAGCGAGTCAGAGGGAAGGAGCCCTTGACTCGCACCAGCGCTGGGGATGTTCACATCCCCCTGCCTTGGCTTTCTTGGGAGGGATGCTGCTGAGAGACGAGACTGCCGGGCAGAGAGGACAGCCTGGAATCTTGACATTTTAAACATTTACCCCAAGAAGGGTGTCAGGGACAAAACGCTCGAATACGCAGGGCAATTATTTCAGCCTAAATAACAGGCACATATCAGCTGTGGTCGCTAATGAAAATCCTAATTATTTCAGACAAAAATGTCCTCAGTGGTTCACAGGGATTGATAGTTCCTTTGTTTGCCCCTGCCTATGGAGTAGAGTAGAAATCGTTAGGATGTGTCCCTAGAGAGCGAGTTCTGTCTGCCTGCCATGCAATTCCAGGTAATCTGTTGACATGGAGAAGCTCACATCGCTCGCCTTCCCCAGGAGGCAGTGGCTGTGACCGATGAAGCTACAGTGGGGTGATGTGGAGTACGGATAACTGGCACTGCAAGCCTGCAGGTGGGGTTAATGGGTGGGAGGGGTCTGGACAAGCGTGTGTCTAAAGGACAAACACACTGTTAAGCATACAGAAGGTAATCAGATCCAGCAAAATCGGTAGCAGGGGACGAAACGTTCAGCCAGTGTGATGGCTGTCCGCTCATGAGAAGGCTGTCGTACTCTCTAAGTCAGCGCCTGGAGGTCTACCACCATACAGAGCTCAGATGGGGCTCTAATTTAACACACCTGACACAGACGATCAGGTCCTATCTTAACTTAGCTGGCTCTAATACTGAGATGCTACTGACGAGCCTCATTATTTATATCAGGTGTGTTAAATTCAGGCTGCACCTCAGACCTGCAGGGGGATAGCCATGCGATATCTAACCAATATATCCATCAAGAAAACCACCATAACACACCTGTTAACCGTCTCTTAAAGTCTCTCTTAAAGATGCTTTCACCTGTCACATGACTGCAGGCTTGAGTGACAACTTCTCACTGGCCTGTCTGAACAATTTGAAAGTTAAGCCTCACCTTCTCAGAAAGTAATTGTGTAAACTTTCATCTTTTCTGCCTTATTTGGTCCCTGAGAATTTGAGCTGAGAAGCCCCGTCTGCATTGTGACATCACAGCTATGTGCTTTTTCATTGGTCATTTGAACGGCCCTTCCTTCCATTTCATTGGCTCTTCTGAAAAGGCCCGAATGACACGTATGTGTCTGGCTTATTCCTCTGTTCAGAGAAATCTGTAAGCATGCCAAGACTTTCAAGTATCGTTAAAATCACACATTTTAACAAAAGGTTATTACAATGAATTACACATGCCCAGAGAAGCAGACTTCAAAATGGAAGATATGCGGAAATTCTCTTGCTCCAGTCTAATACAATTTCCCCCTTGTCAGATACCATTACGGTTCTAATGCACGGAATATAAAGTGATGATGTAATGTCAAAGTAATATAGTCTAGTTGATAAAAATTCTTCTTCACACCATATTGACCCCTTTACAACATCCTGTCTACCGATCCATATACTGTATTTTAAGGTAATTAACTGCTTATCCATTTATTTTTATGTCGATCATTAATTTGAATAGTTAGCCTTTATGTATGCGAATGCTGCAATTCGCTTTTTTAAACACTTTTTTAAACAACTGATGATTATTATAACATAACGTTATTACTGTGGCTGTAATATCTGCGTTACGCAATGCATTCTTCTGCAGTTGACCTTTATTCCTATTCCGTGATAATAGTTCGAATAAGTGCTGGTGTCGTCACCGTGTTCTATCGGATCACACGGAAGTAGGAAGATTGTATCACATCTAGAGTCTATTCAATGCAAATCCACCGCTGAGTAACCCAGACTCAGAATAAATAAATCGCACAAAGCCCAAAAGCCCGGTTTCTCCAATTCCGGATTGTTCCAGGCTTTGCCGTGACTTGGGCCACTTCACCTGCTATCCATTCTCGCTGCAAAAAAAAAAAAAAAGGAACCTTTGAAACATGAAATTCCCTGTTGACTAAGTGCAGCCTTATTTTCACAAGTCACTGCGGTTTAATAAGT
>JAODJX010000051.1:4165537-4179620 GCA_026776945.1 Isichthys henryi
CCTCCGGGTACTCCGGTTTCCCCCCACAGTCCAAAAACATGCTGAGGCTAATTGGCGTTGCTAAATTGCCCGTAGGTTTGCGTGCGTGAGTGAATGGGGTGTGACTGTGCCCTGCGATGGGCTGGCCCCCCATCCTGGGTTGTTCCCTGCCTTGTGCCCATTGCCTCCGGGATAGGCTCCAGACCCCCCACGACCCAGTAGGAAAAGCGGTTTGGAAAATGGATGGATGGATGAAAATCGCGGCACACTTACGAACTTCTAAGGCCGAGTTTGTTGTCTTGAAGCTGCATTTACTTTCTGAGGCCTATGGCAGGATACTTAAGAGATACATGTTAATTGCCCATGGTCTCCTGAGTAAATTGCAATATTTCTTTGAAAGACTATCCGCTGATGAGAATCAGTTTTTTTTCAATCCGATCCTCAGAGCCCCCCAGACAGTCCACGTTTTTGCCCCCTCACAGCTCCTGGTCCACGTTTTTGCTCTCTCCCAGGTCCTGGTCCACATTTTTGCTCCTTCCAGGTCCTGGTCCACATTTTTGCTCCTTCCAGCTCCTGGTCCACATTTTTGCTCCTTCCAGGCAGCCTACTGTAGATATGAGCATATTCATCAGAAAATCAAGATTGTTATTTAAAAATGAGAATATTTTTTTCAGCTTCAGTTGTTCAGTTAAAATGCAGTTTTAAATAAGTTTTCTATCATTTTGTTTGTTTCTTATAATTAGATTGAAAGCAATTTGTTTAAATGGCAAACACGTATAGTATGAGCACATGAACCCAGTGAGTGAGAATCACAGCGGCAAGTCATCGTCCAGGCTCTGTAACGGGAAATAAGACGCAGCGTTAGAGAAGAGACAAGACCGAAAGACTGACGAGACTGAAAACACTGAAAGATTAAAAATGACTGTTACAAAACGTTATGAGGAAATGTATGAGATCTAATCGTGAGAATCCCTCACATCAGAATGACTCTACGGCAACATCCCGGTGCGTTCAGGAAAACGGTACATAAAATGCAGACAAACAAAGATGTAACACAGAACGAGACCAAGTCCAAAGACAGCACGCACAGTGCAGATCGGTAAACGCAGTGTACACAACTTAGAGAAAGTACGCAATCCACAAACAGAAGGTCCTGTAAAATGATATTAAGAAATGGATATAAATAAATGTACAGTAAACAAAAGACAAACAAAGATGTAACACAGAACGAGACCAAGTCCAAAGACAGCACGCACAGTGCAGATCGGTAAACGCAGTGTACACAACTTAGAGAAAGTACGCAATCCACAAACAGAAGGTCCTGTAAAATGATATTAAGAAATGGATATAAATAAACGTACAGTAAACAAAAGACAAACAAATAAATAGATTGAAGGTATTTGTTCTATCATACAGTCTTGTATCAACTTGTGTTGGCACCGCTGGAAGCGAGTCAATTTGGGCGATGGCGATACTGTCACTGTCCGTCACATATTCTTTACTGTATGCATACTGTATTACGGGGTAGATATGGACAGGGGGTCATTATATGGCTGGCAGCGCGGTCCATTTTTCCACAATATTCCCCAATACCAGTCCCGGAGGGCCAGTTTGCAACACAGTTTGCAGATCACCAGGCAACTACCAGGTTTAGTAGGTGTGTTTGAGCAGGGAAATCTACAAACTGTGCTACAGACTGGAGATCCGGAACTGGAGAACCCTGCCCTAAGCAAAACTGCCACTAAAGTGCTACTGCCTTCACTTTCAGGTGTGTCTCGATCTGTGTGTGTCATTGACTGTTGACTTCGAACGTAAATGCGATCAGACGTAACTCGATCAGGTGTAACTCGACATAAGACTGTATAAGCATACAAATGGTTTTACACTCCCCGGGCAAAAAATATTTCACTATTTGAATTTAAATCAACAAGTACTTAAGAACCAATGATTGGATCATTATTACAGCTCAGCAACGTTACGCAGCAATAAAGTGAAGTCAGCTGAGCACCTGAATCTCCTGGACGGCCAGGTTATCCCATCAATGGATTTTTTTTTCTTTCCTAACGGCGCGGGCATATTCCAGGACGATAATGTCAAGATTCATCAGGCTCGAATTGTCAAAGAGTGATTCGGGGAGCAGGAGGAATCATTTTCACACGTGAATTGGCCACCACAGAGTCTTGACCTTAACCCTGTTGAAAGTCTTTGAGATGTGAGGAAGAAAACTGCACAGGGTGGTACATCGATACAGGATCTTAAGGAGAAATTATGGCCAACCTGGATGAAAAAAATGCTGAAATGTTGCATAAGCATGTGGAAACAATGCATTGATGAATGTGCACCATACACAAAGCTAAATGCTGTCCAATGAAATATTAAGGTGTGTGACATTTTTTTTGGCCAGACAGTGTAGGAAATGGTTTGATAGGTGTAACGTAGCAAAGTACAAATATTTCGTTACTGTACTTACATAGCTTTTTTTCAGATTTGTACTCTACTTGAGTATTTTAAGTACTTTTACTTTCACTTTGCTACATTTCTGAGCCAAATAAGTACTTTTTACTTCAATACATTCTGCACGACCATCGTTACTCATGCAGTTAACATCATATATACCTGAGTTGGGCTCCACAACGGATAACATATGAATCACTGTTTTTCTCACCCAGACCGTTTTATTACCGTTTTATGGCTGGGGAGTGAGCAAGGTGTTGCATTGCCTGATAGCAGCAGGTATGAAGTCCTTTCAGAAGATGAGTGTATAAACAAAAAGGACAAACTCAGGTGCGGGCAATAGGGGTCAACACCTGAGAGAAAACACAGCACATGCATGAATAATGTTTAGATAATCAGAGACTGCCTGAACTAATCAGTCAAAAACCTCTATCTAGCTGTCCCCCCCATGAAGAAAAATTTTGCTGCATAAATTTTTTAGATAAAAGATTTTTTTAGAACCGATAAAAATGTAATAAAGTGGCATTTTCACCATCGTGGATGTTGTGCAGAAGCTGGCATGAAGACACAATGATCCGTTATAATCCCGCCCCAGAAAACCAGGTGTCCTTCTGTCAAACATGATTAGGATCCAGCTGTAACTGCCAGCGACCGGCCACCCTGGGTCAGAACACCACTTTACACAGAACCATTTATATTTTGGAGGCTTTTGGAGATTAATGGAGGTGCAGATGCGCCAATCATGTGACATTAGACCCCAAACAAACAGCCAAGCGTGAGGCAATCGACAGCTGTCCCCTGCCTGGGGTAAAGATTCCAGATCTCAGTTCCAAGAACCCGATCAGATTTATCATCGTGAGTCATGCATGCGCTCTCTCACGTATCTGTATTCCAGAGGAATCCGTCTCCGGTTCAGGTTTGCATGGCTGGTTGGCATCAGCAAAAGTGGGTACTGTCTCTGCAGCCAGGAACCGAAGAACTTTACCACATAATAAGACACATACAGAGCTGTGCAGCACTCTCACGCAGCCAAGGAAAATGTTTTAAGCTATAACTCTTGGTAGTAATTGTAGATCTGCTCAGAGAAAAAAAAAAACAATTTAATATTATAACATGTAAATTAATAGCAACAATTAAAAAAGACTTTCATCTGTCCTGGAAAAGGTTCCTGATATCTTGGATAGTCAGATAAACTGCCCTTTGGTTCCTTAGGTGCACCTCAGCCATTCTGTGAATCCGTCACATTTCGCCACCATCTCAATTAACTAATGACCTTGATTACTTTATAACTCATTGGGATACTGAACAACCAAACAAGGTGGGGTAGTGTAAAAAAAATATATGAGTGTATTGAACAGTTGCAGATACTGTGGTGAGTTCAGGAGAGGTTTTGAAATGGCCGAGCTGACAAACTTTGACAGATATGATATCATAATTAAACAACAACCTGAAGATCATTTAAGCCTCATTTTCTGTGATTGCCTTAGACTCCTGCAACAGCACTGTATTGTCTCTTAAAAGTAGTAAACTGAAAGGCAATAATTTTATATCGATAAAATTCACGAAAACCTGCAGAAGTTGACTGAATTACGAAGATAGTGGAAAAATATCAGGAAACGTAAATTATTTACGGATGATGCGAGATAAAGACCTGCTTCCCTCTTCCAGTCAGCCGGCTGCATTTATATCTGTCAGCTTAATGGGTCTCTACTGGACCACCTGGGCTGTATCCACTGAGGCAAAACCTGGGCAAGAATCACAATAAGAATGCAGCATTTCCTCAGCTCTGCTGTTTTCCCACCTTCCACCAGCTACCATGTGTGGCTGGCTCCCACCCTGCATAGATACAGCATCACCCAGGAAAATCATCCTCTAAGTTTCTGGAACAGGACTATAGTTCATTAGTACATTCTGGAAATCAAGAACGGTGAGTGTGAAATACACACAAGGTCAGGAGAGCAAAAACTATTCAAGGGGAGGTTTGGCCAGCAAGAGTAAACGAGAAAAATGGTAAAAATGTTATTTTACACTCACATGTACATAATAAACTAGTGGAGTTGCAGCCTATGCAATTCTTTATCTTGAATGGCAAGAACACGTATCTAAGATGATCCGAAAGATCATTCGTTTTTATGCAGACATATTGAGGAACGGTGGTAAGATATCAACTGCAAGAAAAATGTAGTATGAGAGCAGCATTAAATAGCAAAAAAAATCTGAAGCCTAAAACAGAGGATTATGTTCACCAGGAAGTAGCAGGTGGTTATCAGACAAGCCAGAGCCAGCTGTTGCACCCAAAGACACCGTGACGGGAAGAGAGGCCGGCTGATTCATCAGGCACGGCCCATCCATTTGGCCTACAGGTGAAGGTTCGAATGCAAGTCCAATCCGGAAAGTAAAGTAGCAGACATCAACCCACACCAAATTTTCTAGTGGGACATCAAGCATTCATATTAATGAAGCCTTTATCTGTTTAACTCTTATAAAATATGAATGAACCCCTATATTATGAAGGTGCACTGCATGTTCTACGAATGCATTATGAAGGTGCACTGCATGTTCCACAAATGCATTATGAAGGTGCACTGAATGTTCTACGAATGCGTTATGAAAGTGCATTGCATGTTCCACAAATGCATTATGAAGGTGCACTGAATGTTCTACGAATGCATTATGAAGGTGCACTGCATGTTCTACGAATGCATTATGAAGGTGCACTGCATGTTCCACAAATGCATTATGAAGGTGCACTGCATGTTCTACGAATGCATTATGAAGGTGCACTCCATGTTCCACAAATGCATTATGAAGGTGCACTGAATGTTCTACGAATGCATTATGAAAGTGCATTGCATGTTCGACAAATGCTTTATGATGGTGCACTGCATGTACCACAAATGCATTATGAAGGTGCACTGAATGTTCTACGAATGTATTATGAAGGTGCACTGAATGTTCTACGAATGCATTATAAAGGTGCACTGCATGTTCCACAAATGCATTATGAAGGTGCATTGCATGTTCTACGTATGCATTATGAAGGTGCACTGCATGCTCTACGTATGCATTATGAAGGTGCACTGAATGTTCTACGTATGCATTATGAAGGTGCACTGCATGTTCTATAAATGCATTATGAGGATGCAGTTAATGTAAAGCCCAACCAAACACACATACACACAGTAGTTTCTGTGTAGTTGTTTGCAGCTGATTGAGGTGAATACTTGAGTGTGATATAAAATGATTTAAATGGTAAGTGACAAGAGGAAAGTCAGAAATGCAGAGAGCAGAAGGGAAATGCCAAATGAATCAAAAATGCAGATAGATGCAGATAGACGTGGAGCCAATCGATCCAAATGGGGTTTTATGTTCATTAGATGCTAACAATTGATTACATTTATTGACTAAGTTGTTTATGTAAGATTTATTACTCCAATTGCTTTTGCATTAAAACTAATTTATTCAGGAATATTCCACAAAGGGCAATGAAAACAAGACTTATTTGCAAGAGAGTTTTTTTTTTCTAGATAACCTTTTTTTGCATATTTTACCTCCTTTGTTGATTCTGGTTTTACCGAAAGCCAAAAAGATCAGTGTGCGTGTGATAGACTTCCCAAAATCACACTCCTAGAAATACTTTCTACTGTAGTTCCACTGTTGCTAATGGAGACACACTTAAGACTGAGAATAGCCAAACCACACCATGACCTTTTTTCTCTTATGCTGAATGTTCTATATGAGCCTCCATTCAGTTTTGACAGGCGAAGACAGAAATTGAATCTCCTTCATTACACGTGTCCTTGAATTTCTCTTCTGATGTATGTACGGGGTCTAATTTGAACATTCTACTCAGGAAGTTTTCATTGGCGCCTGTGCACTCATCTTTGACTGTAGGAGTTAATGTACGTAATGCTTTATTTATTATTTGGGAACACTTACCTGAGGGAACATGAATAATATAGTAGCGCATGTGTACTTAATGCATTAATTAACCAGTAACTCTGTGTTTCTTAAGTATTGATCCCATGTTCATTCATCATTAATCAATCATGACAGCTCATGTATTCCATTCAGACACTATATCAGTTAACAGTTAACTAATTGGTTTATAATGCTAAGACCACTTGAGGTAAGAATTGCTTATTAACTCATTTACTGCTGAAGAACAAATCATGAATTAATATAGGTTTCCCCATGAAATACATGAACTGTCTTGGTTTATTAATGATGAATGAACATGGGATCAGTACTTATTTACTGGTTAATTAAGGCATTAGGTAAGTGTGCATTACTACATTGTTCATGTCCCCACAAGTAGAGTGTTACAGATTATTTGTTTAAGCTGCACAGTAATAGCTATGTGCTAAATGACCGCCCTGTTCTTAAAAGGTGATAGACTCACCACTCTGGGGTCATGAAGATGGGGAGAAGGTCACACATCTCAGCTATCCAACGCTGCCTGTGATATTGCACATGGTAGCATATATGTTTGCTAAGGCAGAGGAGCGAATGGGTACGGCCTTTAGCATTTTGCTTTATATTTAAGCTACAGGGTTGCTGCTCTTATCTGCACAAATGTGGAGGGGTGTTTAATCGCTAAGAATACAAATCTCCTGATCAGGGAGATACCCTTGGCTCAGCCATGAGGGGATTAATTTCAGGACGGTACCATAACTCTTTAGTCAAATTCATTAATCCAATAAGATTAGTCTGACTAAATAACTACATGAACATCTAATACAGCAGTTCTTCAGTTATTTAACTGTATTTCCAAAATAGTAACAATTGGAGGTCATTCAACAATAAAATTAAAATGTATAATAATAATAATAATAATAATAATAATAATGTATATAGGGAAAAAGACATTAAGTCCCCAATCAATAATAATAAATGCAGATTCAACTGTGATTTCTCAGCCTCGAGTGTCAATCCGTGACACAAATGTGTGTTTTACATTTTAAAATAAATGTTTAGTTTAATTTTGAGAACAAACTGTAATCTCAGCAAAGTGACAGAAGTAGAAGTATAAATAATGTCTTATTTTCAATTTCATGCCTTTCTGACTTTTTTCCAAATGTGATTTTCACTGATAAATCCTTAAAATACTTCTGGCTGAACAGAAGTTAAAATACGAAATTATGCTGGAATCTTATCATAGAGAATTAAAAAAAAAACTGTTAGTATTTAATTGAATCATTTAAAGATAAACGCATTTAGGAAAAAGCTGAACTTTGGTTGTATAACAAATTGCCCTACAGTCATTTTCAAACATAGAGCTCAGAGCAAGTGGATCTTTATTAAGATACATAATACATGTGGGTAAGTGTGTTCCCACACACAGACCATAAGATGTGCCTATCAGGTCTATGATGACTAAAGCTTGCTCTATCTTTTCAGGGGCCATAGGCCAAGATCTGCTCGGGAGGAAGGGAGGGAGAGGCTGGTAATTCAGTTCCAGAGAGTAAAAGTCCAGACTAAGATTTTGTTTCAGCCAAAAAGTTGAGTATAAAGAGTCAGTCACAGAGACCTCAGCTGGTTGAAACAAAATCTTGGTCTGCATTTTTACTCTCTGGACCTGAAATATCCCCCTGTGAACATCGGTAATTCGGGGGCCCTTGGCAATTGCCTATTCCGCCTATAGGTGGCGCCCCCCTCAGGGAGCAATGTCCAACAATTTCAAAGGTGAAGAGTAAATAAGAGAACTCAAATGTGTTTTATCATCCTAAACATGTGTTGCCATTACTTTACAGTAAGTGTTAACAGCGGGGGAGCTTATCTACCAGCTTATACGCTGAAACATCAGTGTTCTGTAAACGTTACGCACCCCAGTCTTCGATCCATACGGGAAATTCCTGGTTCGACATGAGTGGCGATTCATTCAGGCAAGTCTGAGCTTAAACCGCTCAGATCCTTGGATAATTTTCTCCACCTCTTCGAGAAATGCTAGGAGCGGAATGTTCCGGTACAGAAGATACAAATCCAGGCCAAACCAGGCCAACCACATGAGTCCTCTGTGACTGTCACTCTTTATGTTCTACTGGTTGGTTGAAACAAGATATTGGTCTGGATTTGTATTATGTATCCTGAGCTGGGAGGACCAGGTTGGGAAACTCTGCCCTAGAACATTTGTTAATTATAAAGGTCTAATCCATACAATTAAACACCTATTAAAAAAACTACCCAAACTCAGTAATCATTTTATTCCGATATGCCAGTATATCTGTAATTGGATCTTCTAGTTCTGAAATTAGGTTTCATGGTACTTTCTGTGGCAAGCTTTCTATCCATTTGCCTCCATTATATTTAAATTCCTGATTGTCTGACATTTGTATGACTTTGTAACTAGATGTATTTGTTTTAATTAAAAATTAGCTTAGACGTGGCTCCTTGACCTTGCGCGTACAATGGGCACAGATAAGCAACCCGTGAAATGGCAGCTTTATTTCCCAGCAGCATAAGTCAGGTCACAGTCTGTTCTCTGATGCGAGCAGCCTCAAAATTAAGGTTCTGATACCATTCTTTTTTTTCCATTCTTAACCCCAAAGACAATCTTTTTTTAACTCGAGTGATATTCCGCTAGCCCTTGACTTCTCATGCAGTACACTTTAGCGGCTTTTTAATTTCACACACTCATGGTTTGCTACGAAAAAAGTGATATACAGATCAACGCTAACCTGATGTGTAGGCTAAAAATGTAATTAAACATTTTTATTGTGGCATTCTATATTCAAATATGTATTTTTGCATCCTGAGTAGATGCAGCCATGAAATGCAAGAAGGTCTTTTCGGTATAAACACAAAGTATATCATTAATGTAAGTATTTCCATTCTGGCACCAGCGGCGTAAAACCTTTTCCTTGATCTGAATGTAAAGGTCAAAGTTCAACATAAAAAAAACTTCAGCAGCACCTGTTCTACTTATTTACGTAATAAGTTGCAAAAAAAAACATCCATACACACACTATAGCTGTATTGGAGGTATAGTGTATTGATTCTTTTAGTTAAAATATCGATACACTGTTACTATTTAACCACCATATTTAATCACGGTCTACAGGGGGCAGCACCGGGGGCTTATCCCCAAGGGCGTAACGTCAATTCCTTAATCACGCGCCTGGAGCTTGATCATTCAATTGATGGTGGTGTGTAACTCGAAGAGTTGCGACGCCTGTGATCAGAAGGTCATAGGTTCAAATCCCAGCCTTGCAAGTGGGATTTCTCTGGTGATCCCTTGAGGAGGGGGCCCTAACCCCCAATTTCTCCAAGGACTGACTGACTCTGCTTTCTCAAAAAACACTGTCACTTTGATTGGTGACACTTTACTTGAAGGGGTGCAACTATCTTAGTTACTCAGTTACTAACTCAAGAACAAATCATAATATAATGTACTATACTAGAAATATGCAAGAAATACATTATGATTGATCAATGATGAACAAAGATGGGGTCAATATGTAACTTACACTTAGTTACTCATTAATTAATATATCAAGTAAGAGTAAACTACTAAATTATTTGCTCCTTCCAAATAAAAGTATATGCTGAATAAAGTACATTTCTACATGTCCGTGTCCTGTGATGGACTGACATCATGTCCAGGGTGTCCCCCACCTCATGCCCTGTGATGGACTGACATCATGTCCAGGGTGTCCCCCACCTCATGCCCTGTGATGGACTGACATCATGTCCAGGGTGTCCCCCGCCTTATGCCCTGTGATGGACTGACATCATGTCCAGGGTGTCCGCGCCTCATGCCCAGTGATGGAATGACATCATCTCCAGGGTGTCCCCCACCTCATGCCCTGTGATGGACTGACATCATCTCCAGGGTGTCCCCACTTCATGCCCTGCGATGGACTGATATCATACCCAGGGTGTCCCCCACCTCATGCCCTGTGATGGACTGACATCATATCCAGAATGTCTCCCACCTCGTGTCCTATGATGGACTGCCATCATGTTAGGATGTCCCCCACCACTTGCCCTGTGATGGACTGACATCATCTCCAGGATGTCCCCTGCCTTATGCCCTGTGCTGGACTGACATCATGTCCAGGGTGTCCCCCACCTCATGCCCTGTGATGGACTGACATCATCTCCAGGATGTCCCCCGCCTTATGCCCTGTGCTGGACTGACATCATGTCCAGGGTGTCCCCCACCTCATGCCCTGTGCTGGACTGACATCATGTCCAGGGTGTCCCCCGCCTCATGCCCTGCACTTCCAATTTCTGCTCCAGGCTCCAAAGGACTCGAGATGCCGTACAGAAGATTTCTGTCAGGTCTTTTCTACTGCAGGGCCTTTGTATGGATTTTAATATTCACATCACACTGTGTGGCTGAGAAACTCTTTAACAGAGGAGATCTGCAAGGGTGGGAAATGGCTTATAACTGACAGTCGTGATGTTGTTACAAAATCTACACTTTATCTGCTTCACATTCTTTTTATAGCTATACTTGTCATAAAATATTTGTCATAAATTTAAATTATTTAGAAAATGTTTTTAACGAAATACAGCACAAAGTTTTTTGTTGAAATTAGTCATATATAAGTTGATTTATCAAAAAAAAACGTGCATATAATATATATATATATAAAGCTGCTTTGGTACAGTGAGGATTTTGAGAGGGATAAAGTTGACTTGCGTTGCAGTCAATAAAACGTAATACCAGTGTCAAATTCAGCGAATGCTGTATAACACTTTCGCAACACCTTGATTTTCCATCGTTCAACCCCCCCCCCACCCATCAATAAAATCTTGTTGACATTTCATTCCGAGTCCATTACATAACTCGGCCTCGAAGACTAATTTAAATTCTGTCGCAACGCATTAGGGGTGGGCCGTAAAGAGCTGACTTTTGAGTATTCTCAGATTTGAAGTGTTTTGTGTTGCAAAATAAAACGTAAAGCAAATGTGACACCTCGCGTTAATGCGATAATGAGTCGATGCGCTGAAGGTCGTCAGGAAACCGTTGCGGGATGTGAAGTAGAACACGGTGGTATCATAGCAGACCACCTTTGTCGCACAGACCTCCATTTGTTTTTAGCTAATTTTTCAGGGTCTTTTTTTGATTACGAATACTAGCAAAATATATCCTTTATTTAAACAACCAGATTTCAATAAATAAGGCCACTTCCTAAAGGACAGAAGAACAGCCACTGCAGAGGGTTTCAGCCATCCCAGAGCGTTTCTGCAGTCCCGTAATGATCACGTGGCAGTCACTATTTTTACCACGGTACGCCTTTCGAATGTCTCCATTTTGGTGCCTTTGCCTCATCCCTGCGTACGTCTGACACCCCTTGATCTTTTTCTCCTTGAAATTAGAGCGTAGGCCAGGAGGGGTCCTCACAAGACGGGCATGACACCACGGGAAGTGGCTGTCAGGGTCTGAAAATCTCTTCAGCTCATACGCGGGAGGACGAAGACGCAATCAAAGCCTGCTGGTGGCCTGCCAATCTGTCCCCCAGGATGCCTCAGATTACTTGTCTGTTCAGAGTGCTGATTCCACCGTGTCGGAGTAAACAAACCAAAAACCTGCTCGAACAATCGGGGAGCGTTTGATTGTCTTGTAAATGTTCAGCCTTCAGAGCTCACTTTACCTGAATGTGCCAAAACACGGATGTCACAACGGGTGGAGAGACGACATCATTGAGTTTAATCTTGGACCAAAACCTGCGGGCAAATAAATAGTTACATCCTTGACCGAGATGCTAAATTGCAGTGAGAAGAAAGGAAATTATATATTTGGCAAGGGTACAATTTTGTAAATATTTACCTTCAAATTGTCAGTAAAGTCAGAGATATACCAGTGAGTAGGCAAAAATAAAGAGAAATATAAAATTTTTTGATTTAAATTGTATTTTATGTCATAAAGAAATTTGTTCAATTTAAGATGTGCTTAATCACTACACAGTATGTTATTAATTCTTGTTATTAATTTATTTCCATGGTGTGCTTAATCACTACACAATAGGTTATTACCTTATAATGTCCTTAAGACATTTATTTATTTTTATAATTTTCCATGAAATTTCCCAGTGATGACAAATTCCTACTCAACATACCAATAGTTCACTTAAATGTAATTTTTAAAGACAAAATCTTCACACGGCAGATGAATATTTGGCGTATTTAAAAAGAATCTGCCAGTACATTATACAGCTCATAGCTACTTCTTGAAAGTAGACTGCACAAAGCATGCTTTCAAAGTACTTTCACCCAACTTCAAGTGAATTTATAAAGGGTTAGTCTTAATCATTATTTATTGGTTGACATCCTGTTCTTCTGTTTTTCTTCAGAAAGCATTAATCAAACCATGGAATACCCAAAGTATCATCCCACACAATCAAGGCACCTCCCCCCCCCTTCCTGATTTCTTATCAAACATTCCATAGTCACCTCTGAAATCCCACAACTTTAAACGGTGCCTCTCCAGAACAAGGGTGCCCGTGTCAAAGCGGGTGTTTTCCAAATATTTAAGACAAAATATCTGAGCCACATTTAGCTAAAGTGATTACACCTGCAAAAAAAATACTGAGCGTGGGAAATTTGCTGTCGCCGTCCTGTGAAAGTCCTGACGAGAGTGAAAACCGGGAGTTTACAAAAACAATTTCTGCTTGGGATACATAATCATTTACATCTTCTTTAACGTGGAGTTGTTACTTTAGACCTCGTTTCTCATACAGCGCATTGGACTATATCATTGATATTAGTCTGAAGATGTGTTGATACATCCATTTTTGGTTCAGACATTAGTTACGGAACACAATACAATGTGCATGATTAGTATAACAGCTGTGTGTGGCTGTAAGCCCGTGATTGGACGATATATGGTTAAAATCCATTGGCTGAAAATGACGTCACCTCTGGGTCCTTGAGCAAGGCTCTCGGATTCTGACTGATATGCTCCAGATAAACCTGTCTGCTAAATAAATTAAATGTGAATTAAATTTAGTGTGGTTTTTGGGGGAGGTCACTATTAATAAAATGAATAAAAACTTGCCTGCGCCCAGCATATTATTCTCTCCTTGCTAAGGGTTCCATAACCAATCAGTTCTAATTATAACCAAGCACAAGGGATTACAACGTATCCTACCATGTAACGTCTGCACACTTTAAATAATTCTTTACAGAAGCATTAAGTTAACATCACCCCCCAATATAATAATGCAATCATGCTTCTCTGCAAAGCAGTTACCCTATAGAAATGAAAAGAAATTAAACCACTGAAGTAAAGCATTAGGACAGTGGTTACAACCTACAAAACACTGAGTAGTGCTTTACATTAACTGCATTATTATGCCTTTATAATGCATTTGTAGAGCATTCATAAGCAGCATGTAAGTATACCTTAACACCCTAACAGGCATTAACAGCTTTAAGACACACTAACAGCAAACATTATATGATTATTAGATTATAACATTTGTTATTAATGTATATTACAGCTGTCATATCTTGTTCATTGAAAGTATTGTGAATGGTTTACTATACATTAATAACCAGTGTATTTGTAGTTTCAGTAACCAGTGGATTTGTAGAATGTTTATGAGTGCATTATGAAGGTGCACTGAATGTTCTATGAATGCATTATGAAGGTGCACTGAATGTTCTATGGATGCATTATGAAGGTGCACTGAATGTTCTA
>JAODJX010000051.1:4188081-4204574 GCA_026776945.1 Isichthys henryi
CATGTGACCCAGGCGGGGATTCGAACCCGAGTCCCAGAGGTGTGAGGCAACAGTGCTAACCACTGCACCACCATGCCGCCCCTCAGTAACATACCATGTTTTTATTTTGGCAATTTTAATGCTGCGTCGTCAGGCTGCATAGACCTCGCAGCCTCAGGATGTGGTAAAGCAGAAAGGTATATATATAATCACGCACATAAAATATACCAACTTCGCACATACAGTGCATCCGGAAAGTATTCACAGCACTTTTTTTTTTTCTCAAAATTCTATACACAACACCCCATAATGACAACGTGAAAAACGTTTACTTGACATTTTGGCATATTTATTAAAAATACAAAAATCTGTATTCACAGCCTTTGCCATGAAGCTCAAAATTGAGCTCAGGTGCCTCCTGTTTCCACTGATCATCCTTGAGATGATTTGGAAAGGCACACCTGTCGATATAAGGTCCCACAGTTGACAGTGCATCTCAGAGCACAAACCAAGCATGAAGTCAAAGGAATTGTCTGTAGACCTCCGAGCCACGATTGTCTCGAGGCACAAATCTGGGGACGGTTACAGAAAAATTTCTGCTGCTTTTAAGGTCCCAGTGAGCCTAGTGGCCTCCAACATCCGTAAGTGGAAGAAGTTCAAAACCACCAGGACTCTTCCTAGAGCTGGCCGGCCATCTAAACTGAGCGATCGGGGGAGAAGGGCCTTAGTCAGGGAGGTGACCAAGAACCTGATGGTCACTCTGTCAGAGCTCCAGAGGTCCTCTGTGGAGAGAGGAGAACCTTCCAGAAGGACCACCATCTCTGCAGCAATCCACCAATCAGACCTGTATGGTAGAGTGGCCAGACGGAAGCCAGTCCTTAGTAAAAGGCATATGGCAGCCTGCCTGGAGTTTGTCAAAAGGCACCTGAAGGACTCTCAGACCATGAGGAACAAAATTCTCTGGTCTGATGAGACAGAGATTGAATACTTTGGTGTGAATGCCAGTCGTCACTTTGGAGGAAACCAGGCACCGCTCATCACCAGGCCAATACCATCCCTACAGTGAAGCATGGTGGTGGCAGGATCATGCTGTGGGGATGTTTTTCAGCGGCAGGAACTGGGAGACTAGTCAGGATGAAGGGAAAGATGACTGCAGCAATGAACAGAGACATCCTGGATGGGAAAACCTGCTCCAGAACATGATCGACCTCAGACTGGGCCGACGGTTCATCTTTCAGCAGGACAGCGACACTAAGCACACAGCCAAGATATCAAAGGAGCGGCTTCAGGACAACTCTGTGAGTGTCCTTGACTGGCCCAGCCAAAGCCCAGACTTGCCAAAATCTCAAGAAAACTTTTTTCACGTTGTCATTATGGGGTGTTGTGTGTGTGGAATTTTGAGGAGAAAAATGAATTTAATCCATTTTGGAATAAGGCTGTAACATAACAAAATGTGTAAGAAGTGCGTGCTGTGAATACTTCCCGGATGCACTGTATATTAGTAAAACTTCGCCTTATCTTTAGCTAAAATAACATTTGCATTCGGTGTTGCAATTTTTGAGTTCACAAACATTTTGACACAAACTTGTTATTATTATTTTTGTTGTTGTTGCTGCTCTGTAAATACCACATGTACTTTGTATGCATAAATACATGAGAGGGAAGTAATTTACTCGATACACGATCGGCATTTTTATTAAAAGTGCAATTTTCTTTTGGTCCACAACAAAAAGCGATTAAAAAAATAATGCACCGAGCCGGACAGAATGAAACTGACTTTGAATTAATTTGAATGTAATTTACATGCCTAACCTGGTTGTGCAGCTCTGGTAAGAGTAGCTTGGTGTGTTCCCCTCTGCTCTGTATGTAAATGAAAATGGGTAAAAACCTGACATTGAATTTGCGGGTTCTGTGTCAGAATCATGCCCCAATTATCTGAGGAAGCGTGAAAGTTTCCGTTGATGCGGTTTTGGTCTACACTGCTGGGCCAGTGTGACAAAATGCTAAAATATCTTTCACTCTCTTTATGGGAGTAAAGCTGAAAATCTATTCAGAATGTGGGGATGTTCCAGGAGGTATGCTAATTATAGCTTAACCTATATCGGTGTCAAGGTCACCAACCAAGGTTAGTCATAAGCCTAGCTACAGAAGGTCACCCTTAGGTACACTTAGCTCACTTGGTGACATTGGAGTGAAAATAGTGACTTTGTATGGGTTAACCTCTTCAAACATTCCTCCTCTCTTTGTGAGGCATCATGATGTAGCCTGGAGTGATTTGGATTCGCATCCCCTACTCAAGAGTACAACAGCAGGGTTCCTGCTGGGATCGAACAATACCTTGAGGGAATTATGGGTTTGAGAAATAAATGCTGTTTCTGTAGACTTGAGAAAACAGGGAGGTTTGATGATCAGAACGACCTGTTGTTCACATAACGGTGGCACATTATGACGCTCCATCTTCTGAAGCAGCAAGATACAGCCACCTCCCTCCATATGACATCATCCGTACAAATACGTTCCCAAACACATATCCCATGATCCGTTGTACACTCCTGCACATACATTCCCAAATACTTGGCCTCTCCCCGAACACCAAGATTCCACGGGAAAATGTAGCCCAGTGTCAAAACTTGGTAACTATAAGCCATAAAGAAGGCAGAGATACTCATCTACAGGACAGAAACTCACTACGACAAACTCTGATAGGTGTTGCCCACTCTCTCATTTACATGATTGAAAGGGCTGGGGGGGGGGCATCTGGGTACCTGCCCTGCACCTCACAGGGTCCTCTGACTGGACTTCAGGCGATTTTCACAAAAGAGGAATTCCGGCGGCAGCTAGTTAAATGGAAATCTCCCATCAGAATAACAATTGCTGAGAAAGCCAGTGGGGTGCAGTGCACGGTATGAGGGGTGCAGTGCTCAGTATGAGCGCCGAGGCCTCCTCAGCACCAGACACAAACAATCGCAGTCCAGTGAGCACCAGAATCGTTGAAATTACTAAGGGGACACTGCACCAGACACAAATAATCTAACTTCGCCATCAGAATCATTTCATTTACTTGGGGGACTAGGCCCCAGATGAAGACAATCGCACTCCGATGGATATCGGAATTATTGAGATTATTTATGGGTCTTTATTTCTCTCCACATTTGGGGGTCTTTATGAAAAATGACTTTAAAATCTGATACCAAGATGATGACTCAGAGTCTTGGATTCTGTGTCATCACTGTGACATCAGAGAGGAGAGGTTGGCTTCCCTCCCACATGACCGTCAGCACCAACAGATATCTACCCACTCATCCATTACCCTGGTCTATTATTCTGTTCATTATTTTTATTCTGTTTTAACAAGATTGTTACCATGAGTAACAATCGCCTTAACAGGGAAAGAAGCTTTTAAGGGCTAGCGTGCTGTGGCTACATTCAGCTAGCTAGGGCTACCATGACGGCACGTGTCCAAATTTACGCTCTTTTAAAGACCAACGCTCCATGCTTAACTGTCCTTGAGAGCGCTGCACCATTAACGCCAGAGCTATTAACGCAGAACACTGACTATTGACACAAATAACTAATTTAACGGCAAGTAGTCATTTGACATTAATCTGCCAGCGACACGGCCAATATTGCATTAAGATTTAGATGAACCATGTTCCTTTTTAATTAAGCTGGATGTGATTGTATTTCAAACACAAGCAAAGACATTGGGTGAAAGATCGGTAACACTAGTGCAATTTTCCTGCAGGTCAAATTTGGGGCCTTAACATCCTCTCACCACCATATTGAATGTCAATAACACATTAAAAGGACCTAAATTTACATTGGCAAATTAGGTAAAGGTGCAGAGTCCACCGCGCAAACCACGCATTTGCATGAGATCCTCAAGGTTTGGCCACCTATTGGCCGAAAACAGTCACTACACTAAATAGTAAATAAACGCACTCCTTGTTTAGGAGATCAAAGTGACTTTTTTACTGGAAAAATAAAGTTGCCCCTGACTGCAGACTCAAACCTCCAGGGTAGCTGGCTCGACTCCTGCCCCTTGCTCTGTGAGTGTGGATTTTGTCATCTCTCCCTGGGGAATATTTCAGGTCCCATCCCACAACCCAAAGAGATGCAGTCAGGTGATTCAGTGTCTTTAAATTGTCGCCGGTGTGCGCATGCGGGACTGTAACGGACCGGCACACGTTCTGGCTGTCCCCTATCTCCAACATAACCTGTGACCTTGTACAGGATTAGCTATGATAGATGTATAACATTAGTAGCCAACCCCCCCCCCTCCCCAAAAGACATTTTGCTAATTAAAGCCACACAGTGCAAAAATGTGCAGTGCTGAGAAATATGCCAGACTGCCAGGTACCCAGAATACCTTGCTAGAAAGTATCAACTGGATGTATGTTCACTGTCAATAAGGCGTCCGCGTCATGGTGCAGGTTAACCTGCGGACTGACAGTTTCCCCCGCCGAGCCTGTCACTTAGTAAGCAAAGCAAATGTCAGCCTGTCAGGTTCTACCCGTCTACCTGCCCGGTGAGCCTCTTTCACTTCTATCTTCTGCTTTAATTTACTTCAGACTACAAATAAAATGAAGAACAAGAGACAATCAATGGGCATCTGCAGGTGAAGAGCCTCCCACAAGCAGAGCGCTGTGTCTGTGCGTTTTATCCCATATAGCTGCTATTCTTTGGTATTGTGATGCTTAACCCATCCATTTACTAACCACTTAACCTGGCCGAGAGCACAGAGCGGCATGGAGCCTTTCTGAGGCGGCACGGGGCGCCAGGCCTCGGAACTCCATGACTGCGAGCGAACCTGATCTACGGACAATTTAGAGACGTCATTTAACTTAACTGCATATCTTTGGACTGCAGAAGGAAATCAGAGAACCTAGATAAGACCCACACACAAGGTGGGTAATCTGGATCCAGACAGTGAAAGTCCAGACCAAGATTTTGTTTCAACCAACCAGTTGAGTATAAAGAGTCACAGTCACAGAGTGCTTAGCTGGTTCGTTGAAACAAAATTTTGGTCTGGACTTTTACTCTCTGGACATGAACTGCCCACCTCTGCCCACACAACACTAGCAGAGGATGCAAACTCACACACAGTGATGAGACAGGAGCTATGAGGCAGTACTAACAGTCTCTCCCAGTATAGTGCTGACAGTCTCTCCCAGGGAAGTGCTGACCATTTCACTTAGTAGAATACTGATCTTCTCTCTAACAGTTAATACTGACCATCTTTGATTTCACTACCCTGCAGACTTAAATTCGTCATTCATTAAAAACAAACAAAAGAAGTTAAACTAACCAGAAATGCAGCACTTTTGCAAATTTAGTGTTTTGAAATAAACAAACCGTGTGCAAACAAATTCCTAAGTTCAAATCATGCGTTCAAGATATATTTTCTGAGCCTGGAGCAGAATGCAAATGAGGCGGACGGAGCTGGGAGAGGATGTTTCAGATCATTTTGTAGCTGAAGCAAACATGAACACGGCACAAACAAATCATTTGCAGCAGTTTTCAACAAAATATGACGTTTGCATGAACCTTGTTATTTGTGGGGATTTTTGGAATGTGTCGCAGTCTGTGTATTTTACATGCGAGTATCAACTGTATGTTTGTATAGTATGTGGCTATTCTGGTAAATATGACCTTGTTTCACCCTGACCTGACTGTTTGCCTGATCTGTTTAACCATCCATCCATCCAGCCATCCATCCGCTTCTCCTGGGTGGGGTCACACGTGGGGCTGGACTCCTTCCCAGGAAACACAGGACACAAGGTGTGAAATAACCTGCATGGAATGCCAATCCCCCACGGCACAGAGACAGACACACACAATGACAGTCTTAACCCCTACCCAAACCTAACATTAACCATAAGTAACCAAACAAAACACAAGACTTAGCTATTTTAGGTTTTTGATTGCGGTCACAGATTTTCACAAAACTGAGATTCCACTTATAGAGAATGTCCCCCAGTGTGAAATATAACAGGTTTTTATCACAGTGTGTGTCCCCACAATTGTAATATATACATAACCCACCCACACAAACAGATTAGGTATCTAAATCTTTGTGGGGACTCTCCATTCATTTATAGGAGCATAACCCTAATCCCAACTATGACAACAACAACCCCAATCCCAACCTTAACCATAAGTAAACAAACAAAATACAAAACATTTAGCTATTTTAGTTTTCTGATTGCATTCACCGATTTTCATAAAATTGAGTTTCCCCTTTTGAGGACTGAAAAAAAATGTCTCCACAAGGTCAAAATAACAGGTTTTTTTTATCATGTACATAATATATACATGACCACACACACAGTCATACATTATGGGCGATTCAGAGATTTGTGACACGTGTCCTTGAATTGCGGGTGGTAGCTGTATTACCCAGTGGAAGGCTACAGGGTCCGGGGAGAACATGCAATGTTTGCACTAGATTTAAAATATTATATATTTAAAATTAATCTCTTTTTCCTGGAGATTTTTTCTTGGGGATTCTTACGCTTTTGCTGGGACCAGATTGTATTAGATGGTTTCCTTTGAGAATCTCAGTCTGTCGACTGTCTCTAATAAGGCGGTGAGAGAACAACCTCGTTACCTCCTCTGTCGATATGTAATTCCCTGGACATGAAACATTCATCTTTTACTTTGTTGGGGGGGAGCTGAATCACGACAGTGGTAAGTTCAGAAAGTGCGTGCAGTGTAGTGCTACAGCACAAGGGACACGGTCGGCAGGGTGGAGGGATTAAAGTATAAAAGAATGCCATTGTTATCCCCTCAAAGTTTTAGCTGGGCTAACCTTGAATTATCTAGAATATTCTAACTAAGAACCACATTTTGCTGAGCCTGACACTGAGGCTGGCCTTGCTGACAATGTAGTAGAAATACTTTATTATTCATATCCCAAAACACATGGAGCAACGAGCCTTTCCGTTCACCAGCCTGTCAGTGCTCCTCTGTGGCAGCTGAAGACCAGCTCCCCTGATACCTATTTAGGTTTACAAGATACTTTCACGCTTCTAAAACATTTACCACACCATCATAGCACATCATTCAGGTCTGTATGGGGGGGAAAAAGCATTCGGTGTCAGTCATTTCACTTTATGGGACCTTCTTGGAAAACATACTGTCCTGCCATAAACTGAGGGACTCATCTATTCACCTGCTACGGATAGAGTAGTTAACCCTCTCTCAGTGCTTGCCATGACAGATTACAGCAGTAGTCTAAATGCATTATTTCAATCTGAATTGGATGACTTATATGTCGCTGCCTTCACGCTGTCTGAGAACAGTGAGTGTACACCCTATTGACCAGAGAGAATAACAGGTAGCAAGATGATTTACTCTAATGCAGTCACACGGCACTGTGACTTCACCAGCTGGCTTCCCTGTGATCGATAAACTTGATGTACTGTATCTTCAAGAGGGCTAGTCACTGGATCGCAACTGGATGCAGGAATGATGCCTTAGAATGCAGACAGATCACCACACACACACACACACACACACACACATATATATATATATATATATATACACACACATACACTCACATACGAATATATATACATACACACACACTGTTCATGCAGTCAGACTTTATGTGGGAATAGGATGTGTGTAAAAAATAGAAGTAAATAAAGATGGTGTTGGAATTCACTTGGCAAGGGGGAATAGGAGAAAGGGATGAATTAGTCATCACTGCCCGATGAGTTTAAAATCACCCGTGACGTCATGCATGCGACGCAGGCTGGAAGCAACAGGCGAGGGATAGAAAGTGCAGCGCTGCGACGGTCCGTGGGAGACTAAACGCTTTATCGCTTCGGCGTTCCGCGGAACATTGTGCAAATAGATGCCGTCATCAAAGACTGAAGAGGCAGCCGGTAAGAGGAGAAACTGTTCACACTGCGATGAAGTTTACTGCTGCTGCGGATGATAATTAGTGTAGCCGGTGATGGTAGCGCTTTGTTAAAGTTTGCCGAGTGGGAGTACTTTGATATTGGGTAAATGAGTTGTGTTATGTTTAATTTGCATGAGGAGAGAATGTTTGCTGAACTGCAGTATAAACGGCAGTTTGTATTTTTTAACAGTGAAATCTGCACGATAATATCATGTGTTGTGGGTGAAAAGTATTTATTGTATTGGATATAATATATGTAATATATATATAAATATTTTCCTTCAAAAATGTTATTTATGTTATAGAGGAGTTATTGCATTTTAATAGAAAATAGCTTATAGGTCATTTAATTTTGATATTTTGCACATTTGCATATTTGCACATTAATGGTTGTTTGTTCGTTATACTTACGTGTGCATGAATGTAACAGCTTAGGCTTCTTTTCTTGTTCATTTAATGGTTTTTCACCCAACTAACTCACCTAATATAGTATAACTCTTTAACCTGCTGAAGTCCAGATAAAGGAAAAGGAGACAGAGGAAAGGAAATAACGGTTTGTTGCCTGGTCATCTGAGTGGAATCCAGTTAAACCTCCATTTCAAGTTGGGGAACATTACATAACAAAGGGCATAACCTCACACACACAATCACACACACACACACACAATCACACACACACACACAATCACACACACACACACAATCACACACACACACACACCTAACTGCGTTTATTTCATTATCTCTTTGTCTTCCCTTTTCTCCTTCTCCATCACCCTGTCTTAATGTTGTTGTATCACAGCACGTCAATGTCAATGGGGCGACTCTGTTGTGAAAGGCGCTATATGAAAATTAATAGAATTGAATTTTTGCATGTATATTTGTATACACATACACACACACACACATACACACAGACATGTATACAGCACACTACACGCAATATTTCTGTTCGCCCTGAAATCACAGAGGTACTATTTGACCACAGGTAATCTATGTGTTTTGATTATTCAGCATTTTTAACTGGGTGTGTTGGTCACTGGTGATGCAGTGGTCTACAGACCAGAGGGCGGGGCTTCTTACTCTCTGCAGTTCCCTGGTCGCTCGCTAATGACCACAACTCCATCGGTTATGAATACAAACGGATGGGGGAGTGAAGGGCCACAGCAACGCCTGGCGTCTAGATTATCTGCTAGATGTTAAAAAATCTGAGGACAGGAGCATATACAGGGGAGGGGCCATAGGGGAACTGGGCCCCAGCTGAAAGCTGATTGGCCCCCAGACTTCCCTCTCCCTTGTCACTCACCAGTTCAAAAAATATCATTGGCTAATAAGGTACAGCCCCACTGTATGAATTACTGTATGGCCACTCTTATGTGCCCTACCTTAGATTCTTCGAAAAATGGTTAATTTCTCAAAAATGCCTATACGGATAAATATCGCTGGGTATAATTTCGTTTTGTATGTCTGGAAATTTGTTAAGCGGTCAGGAATGGCACGGCGTTGGCCTGCGGATTGCGGCGCTACGTACTGAGGCGCTACGTCTCACCCACAAGGAATCTGAGGTGTGTCCTACATCTGACATCTGAGACACACATAAGGTCACAGCATGAGGGGGGCGCTTTCCCCTCGAGGAATCGGTACAAGCTGGGCACCCGGCCCCCGGCCCTCACGCAGAGCTCCTGTCGAAAAGGCCACTGGGCCTCTGTAATCCCTGTTTATCCACTTAGCCTGTCGCTACTGTACATCTTCGCACGTGGGGAACTAATTTACTGGAGATTTCTGTGAGTCGGAGAGGGAACTTGCAGCCTGCTTTAATAAAGTCCCATGAGAACGTGCCTTATGAACCTCGCCTGCTGGTCTTTGTTTATTCCCAAAGTAAGACGACAAAAAAAAAAAAAAAATCAGAATTTTGTCAGACTGAACAAATATGGCACCTTCACAATGCCAAACACTGCCCCGCTAAAAAATAAAAGAACGCTTTTGCCGAGTGGATCATTAAGTACAAAGTGTTAAGTATTATTGCTGCAGAGGATTGATGTCACTAATGAGGTGATGCGGTAACTTTTCAAACGATTTGATTGGCAGAGAGCTGGTGTAGACGTTCAGTGTTCTCATTCGCCGCCAGTGTCAGGAAGCTGACAAGTTTGTCTTGGATGATGAACGTCTGACACTTCTCCTTTGGCCGCGATAAATCGCATTTGCAGTGGTGCCTCACAGCCTTCTGTGATTTATATTGTGCGAATCTCCCCCTGAAGGTGGAGTGGGGCGCAGCATCAGACACCGGTGGTCTGTTTATTTCAGAAATATTCTGTGGAACCAGGGGGAAATCTCTGTCTTCTGATTGGTCCGTGACATTATCAGGTGACCATGACGCTAGAACTCAACCATGATAGTTTAACATTAGCAGACTGTGAGCTGACTGCATACTAACCCAATAACTCACATTTTAAAGACAATTAATTATACATTTTAATTGAAGCAGTCAAAAGCGTCACATGCATACTGTTACCAGCTAGCACTGCTATCGTAAATAGTGGGAATCGTCAACCCTTTGTAATCGGTCTGCCCTACATGGACATTTTGTTATAAACGTCATTTAGAATTCATTTAGAATTGACCAGGTCAGACACTGTTTTCCTGTTTCTGTCAAATTCCTCAACACGAGACGGAGGGCGGTCCTTCTAAATCTGTCATTGCCAATACACAGCATACCCATTTCAAGCAGTAAAGGCCGGACTATATTAATTAAAGTAAACCAAAGGGGTCAAACGGCTGCCTGAACTTTCAGGGTTTAAATATTTAAAGTCCTGCCCTGAAAATAATACATTTAGCATATGATCTATGAGCATAGCAGAGTCTCCTATTAATTTTCCGGTTGAGGAGATCTGCTCTCACACTGCCGTTTGGTGAATTAGCGAAGGATCCTTAACTTATTACATTAAACAACCGCTAAGTGAAATAACGTGGGCCTGTGGTTCATTTAAAATGATCAGGTCTCAACTCACCCCCAAATTATTTTCTGTAATCACTCTGTCAGGGTTTTTCTGCTCTAAGATTAATTATTACGCAAGAGTGTCTTTCACACGATTAGAACCATTAACTACAATCAGCTTTTTTCTTTATTTCCTTGGTGAACGTCGTTTGTATCGCCTATTAAGGACTGGAATACAGAAATCTGAAATATTGATTTTTCCCAGAATATAAAGATAAAATACAATAAACTCTGTTCTTCCCATGAAAAAATTCTCTATGCAGGAAACTCTCAAGTTACATGAGACTGAAAAAGTAAATCTGGACTTAAGCAAAAAATACGCAGTTTACGGAAGCACTAACGCGAAAAGGTGCCATACACCTTTAAGTAAATGTACGTTTTATCTATTAATTTATTTACCTCATATTCTTTAGTAGCTATAAATTGTATATTTCTGACGTGCATTTATTGGTCAATGGTGTCTTAAATTGTACGGGAAGGAAAAAGTCGTCTTGCGTAAAATTTGACTTAAATTTGTGTAATGGAATACTTACGTCAGTCAAGAACTTATATCATCTAATAAACAGGTTCTTACCATAAACACACATACATATACTGATATAGAGTTTCTAATAAAGATAGACATCAATATTTCACCTAATACCAAAAGACAGAAATCTGAGATACTGATCTTTACCGATTGCAGTAGAATAATGTCGGTCATAACAATATAATTGCCTAGCAAATACCCCCCCCCCCCCCCCACACACACACACACACACACACACATCTCTGCAGCCCGTATTATACATGTTGTGATACTGTAAGGTTTGTGAAGCCCAGGAAAATAAGACCCCTCCCATGTCAGTAACTAAAAGAGCTGGTTAGCATGTTAAAATGAGATTGCAGCCCCCCCCTGCTCTGATGATAAACACTATGGTGATAATTAATCTATGCAAAAGAGTCACTAGGCCTGCAGTAATGATTTCTTCCTAAGTACAAGGCCTGCTCTGGTGCGACTGACAGCTACAGCTGACGCTTGGCCTTCGTTTTGTCTGCATTGCCCTGTGACAGGGCAGAGCTCTCATTCGGCGTTCCCGCGTGGCTCAGGTACCTGCCAGACCACTTCAGCGTACAATGGAGCTGCCAGACAGCATTGAAAGACTGATTGATAGGTCCCTGGAAATGACACATTACACGGCTTCTATTGAAAGCGTCTATATTTTTAAAACTTTTAATGAAGAGCTGGTTCTACACAAACATTGCGAAAAGGGTGCCCGTGTTTCACGCTCATCGCAACTCAGATTCAACTTTCATACACGACAAAATGCCCTTTGAGTCACTGAATGACTGGAGAAATAAGTGGGAAAGCAAAGCTTCTGGTGACCTAGATCAAGATTCATTCACCTGTCTGTTCATTATTCAGAAACCTGAACAATATGAAACTTTGCCACTATTTCAGGTTCTATCTGACACGTGTCTCTATGGGATTATTAGAAGATTGATGGACATACGTCTTTCCTAAGGTTCATTGATCCATTTTCCATGTCACTGGATGAAGAGAATCTCTGTCGAGACCGGAATGGCCCCTAATGGCAATCTCCCCATCACACCTGAGCTGCCTGTTTGCGTGACCTTCCAGAACTGTCCACAGAGCTGGTCCACTTAGCCCCGTGGCATGTAGCTACACTAGATACAATCAATAGCTAAATTAGCAGAGCCAAAGGAAAGAAAGACACCAAAAAGCATGTACAAACAGGTTCAGGTGCAGGGGAAACAGTCAGTGGAAGGGCCATGGCCCTCGCTCTTCTGAGGTCACTATGTCGTCCTGAGCCAATTAGATCTCGGCCATTTGCATAGAAAAATAACCAAATGCATTATGGGATTGCAGCCTCATTCACATAGTCAATCACAATTCCGGTTGTTTTTGAGAAACTTTGCCCTGTCGTCCTGCACCCCTTTATTTAAAGGCATTCAGGTCTGGTGTAAAAGCATCCAGAATTCTCCATGAAGCTGCATTTTAAGAGAACTGCTCTAGTCTTTTGAAATTTGAAGACAAAATCATCCATCTGTCCATCAGTTTTCCACATCATTAATCCAGGCAAGGGCAGGTTAGGCAAGACCAAACAAAAGCTAAAAGGTAAATAAAATGTCTCTCTTTATAAACTCTGCAAGGTCATTTTGTTCCCTCACAGGGACACTGCCATATAACATCATGTCAACGAAATAAAAGAGGTTCCTAGGCTGATTTTATTCAGGAAGAGCAAGCTTTGTTAGGCCAGTATCTAACCAGGGCAATGAGGCCAGTTTTAAGCCCCTTTTAAGTGTGAAACAAATGGCCTATTACATAGAAATTAAATCCAGCTCATTGGTGGCCAACATCGCGAGGGAAGTCAATGGGGTCTTTTTAACTGGGAGGTTTCCTGCCTTTTGGTTTCCCATTTTGGTGTAGATGGTACTTCCAGACGAAACGTTTGCCTGTTGATGGGTTTGGAAGGACAGGTAAAGAAATTGGGTCCATCTAATGCCCAGAAAGCATTCATGTCTCTTGATCTGAGTCCTGATTCTGCTGGGCCCTCATGTCATCCCCACATCCCTGTTTTGTCATATGTGTCCTTCAGGCCAGGGGCAGATCCTGCCAGGGCTAAGATGAGCAATTTCCCAAGGCGCCATCTTCCGCGGAGGTGCCTCTTAAACACCTGCCCCACCCAATAACCTTTGTCGTCGCTATGCCCAATTTCATCCATCATCACGTCCCTCCCCAGTTCATATATGTGTCTGAGTGACAGTAACAAATAAGTAAATGCATTGTCTGGTCATAAGGCTGCTAGCCAATACCCCCCTCCTTGCTCCAGCACCCCTGAAGTGTGACACAATTGGCCCCCACCTCTCTCACAGCAGTGGAAATCTACAGCCACATTTTATCGCCTTATATCGCCTGCCAGTGGCATGATATTTTCCTCTTAGGAAGCTCCTGACATTTCGATAAACGTCAAAGGTGTCTTCTGCGTTTTTTTTTTTCCCCCCTCTGCCCTTTACTAATCTGATGTGAAGCTGGTGGGACTATGTTTTAAGACGGGTGTGACGAGCAAAAGGTCCCGAACACAGGCAGGCTGGCGCATAGCTGCAGAGATGTGATTTAGATATCTCTGTATAAAGGGAGTTTTCTGCGCACCCTCCCTCGTTTGAGAGCTACGTGAAAAATGTCCCACTCCTCAGAGGAAGACATGTTTAACTCTGACTTTTCGGTCGATCGATTCTGCTCTCGCTCAGGATGCTCCAGCTGTAATTCGGCTCCAAAAGGTCCGCTGGTGCCTGTAGGATTCAGATGCAGTGACTTGGCTCTTATTGGCCTGTAGGCCGTACGGGACACAGCAGACTCCACGTCGGTGTCAAAGAGGTCCGTGGGCTCAGGACCGTGTGGTTTTTTTTTATTGTAGTGTCAGCATTTTAGCACCTTTTCTACTACAAAAGACAGAGGTGAATAGTTCAGGCCCAGAAAGTACAAATCCAGATCAAGATTTTGTTTCAACCAACCGGCTGAGTACTCTGTGACTGTGACTCTTCATACTCAATTGGTTGGTTGAAACAAAACCTTGGTCTGGATTACGTTACGTTCCACCTTGTCTCGTAGAGAGTCATAGGGGTCCGGAGCCTATCGGCGAAGTTACAAGCACAAGGCAGGGAGTTAGCCCAGGATGGGGTGCCAACCTATTACAGGGACAATCCCAGAACTCCAGTTCACCTTAGCCTGTTTTTGGACTGTAATAAAATCCGAATACTGGGGGAAAAAACGACCCCAGGATGGATCCTCATCGAAAAAATCCAGAGATCCGCTTTTCACAACATGGGTTTCCGTGCAGTCAGGCCGTCATGTAAACGCGGGATCAGACGCCGATTGAGCACCATGCCGATAAGCACCAGTGGGACGAACGCAGGATTAAGGGATTCTGCCAAGAAATAAACAATTGAATCCGCAGGGACAGCACAGAACAATGTGTATCCACATCATCCTCCCACCCACACACTACTCAACTTTAATATTTATTCCTCTCATCCAAGATACTTACTAATTCACACTGATGTAGCATCACGCTTTGAGGCATTTGAGGTGACGCGCCATCTTTAAACACAAGGTGTGCTAACGCCCCTTGGAGAGCTGTTACATGAACCACGTTACTGAGCCTCATTTCCCCTCATTTTCAGTTCTATATTCTTATTGCTGATTGCCACATAATCATTAGCGTAATCATCATCACCACATGCTGTATAGGTTATTCTGGAGACAGGTCTACTTTTCATATAATGTTCTTCGGTTTTTCATTGGATATCTGCATATTTTTTTCCCTCCAAAAAAATTAATCATTCATGTATTATTCTGCATATTCAACATTCAGATTTCCAGACTCCCTGCCGGCTCGCAGTCCAGCCCAGACAGCGCCCACAAGCTCCCCGCCTCAAACCTCCTGATCAGGCGAATTACGTATTCAAAGCTAACTTGTTTATGGGCGAGCGGTAGCATAAATTGGCCGAAAGAGGCACCCTCGAGGGAAGGTAAGCAAGGCTTTATTAGATCGTACTCGTAGCGATTTCACACCAGGCCAATTATTTTGCGGAGCTCCAGCCAGGAGCCATTTAAGAAGAAGAGGATCGGAAGACTTAATGACACACAGTTAGAAGACTCTCTGAGGACAGGTTTATTCGAACTGCGGGACGACTCTGCCGTGAATGAAGGAAATCAAGGTAACGGAAGCCAATTACCTTAAATTCCTATGAATGCCAAGTCGATGGGACAGCACTAGGCAGTCCGGTTCGGGCAATGGCAAGGATGCTAACTTTGGTCAGCTGACTGGGGTGAGATTTTCAATTCAAGACAATTCTGCACACGCATTTACATGTATGTAACAGTTATTTTACCTTGTAAGTAGTCCGTAGGATTTGCAAACTGCCCCAATGCTTTTGATGTAGCTAATTTTAGGTATATAATGAAACAATGTAGATTTGCCGTAAGATTCCTTGTGTGAGGGTGAGAGTCTGAAAGTGTGAGTGTCACGCGAAATGCATGAGAATTGGCAACCCTGCAACGGGTCACAGTGTGGATCAAAGGTAACATGGTCACTGGGCACGTGTGAGGACCCTTGTCTGCAATTTGAAGACTCCCTAATACACGCGGAGAGCCCTGATTGGTCAAGCAGGAAAAATGAGGTTTTAGAAATTCATAAACCCACTAAGGTGTTCTCAAATATGGGTAGGTATACCACATTTGTCAGGGTTTGGCAGATGCCAGAAGAACGTTACCTGCCTGCCTGCACTGTGCCAGCTGTAAATTTTGGCGGAGGAGGATTAATGGCGTGGGGTTGTTTTTCAGGGCTTGGGCTAAGCTCCTTAGTTGACACCTTTGGGATGATTTTGCATACTTCCACTTACGTAATATCTCTCGTCTTCGCCCTTCTCTCACTCCTCACACCACTGCTATTTTATTTCACAGCCTTGTAACCTCCCGTATTGATTACTGTAATTCTCTTCTTTTTGGTCTTTCTAACAAATCCCACCAGAAACTGCAGCTCCTTCAGAACTCTGCAGCCCGGATTATAACACGGACTCCAATTTTTCACCACATCACTCCTG
>JAODJX010000051.1:4204674-4215749 GCA_026776945.1 Isichthys henryi
TCAGATTGTCTTATCTTACATAATCACACATGTTCCTTTTGATCATAAGGTTTTGTTTTATTGTATTTATATTTTTTTTATCTAATCTGTTGTACAGCGACCTTGAGTGTTTTGAAAGGCGCTTATAAATAAAATGTATTATTATTATTTATTTTATTATTATGAAGTAGAATGGAGATTGTGAGCCAGGACTTCATGTCCAACATCAGTGTCTAACCATACTAATGCTCTTCTGGAAGAATGGGCAAAAATTCACAGACACACTCTATAAGGTTGTGGAAAGCCTTCACAGAAGAGTGGCATCTGTTATAGCTGCAAAGGGTGGGGTGGGGGGGCAACTCACCGATCACACATGACAGGTTCTCCAAGATCGCCGCTGCCACACGAACGTGACAGGGACTGAGCCTGCCTAAATTTATCTGGCGGGGGGATTTTGAGCATGTTTAACATGGCGAGTGTCGTGAGCATGAAGTCGGCTCCCCTCCCCATCAAGAAAGTTTCAGCTCCGTCGCCTTGTCAGCTTGACATCATCATCCTCTCAGAGTAAATCAGATTAAATTATTTTTTTTTAAATGTACTTGCCGCAAAGCGTAACCGATGTCTGACAAGCCATATCAGATGTTAACGCACCAGCAAGTTTGGACCGCTAAGGTTTCCGCACGGCCCATTTTGATCCTTTAATCTTACACAGGTCTGAACTGGGATAAACCCTGTCCCCTAAATATCACGCCAGATGGGGACGTGCATTTGAGGACGTCCAAAGGTTTCATTCACTTGGCCTATGAGATTTGACATGAGCGTCTTCAAGGCGATAGTTATAAACGGACAATTCATGGAATGGATGCAGACTCACTGCAGAGTTTAATGGGAAGAAAATGGTTGATTTTGATCGGCTCTCAAGCAGCGAGAAATGCATCAAATCCTCGTTATCTGCAGGTTTCTCGTAATTAAATCACCTATTGCCTTTTGCGTGGAATGAAGAACGCGTTTTATCCACTAAAACGTAATCCCGTTTAATCATTTGCCATACATGATCATGCAAGAGCTTTTCCATGGACCTCAGACGTCTCATTTCGAGTTGCTTTCCTGGCATAAAATCAGGATAAGCAGGCTTTTTAAGACAGGCAGAAAAATAAATAAAGAGCAATAATCCTTCAGGAAGGTGCCTCGTAAATTAAAAGTGAGCCGTAGAGAACAGCGACAGGGTAACCCTTCGAAACTGGCTATCGTGTTATTTAGAGCAGGAACACACACTGCAAAGCACATTAACTTCAGCGAGCGACACGTATAGTAGTATTTCCATTTCAATACCTACTGAGCCGCTATGAAAATTTGATTTAATAGAAGGCAGCACCTGCACCCTGCGCGAGAACTAATTCATGGTTGTTTTGTCAAAGTAAATGGGATGCCATCTGTACCTGCGCAGCAAGGGCGGGGCTATCTACAGGAAGGGTTACAAACGAGCTGGCCCCTCCAAGGATTATGGGAAATTGACTCTGCCTTCACACAGAGCCACTCCAGGCGGGCTGTCAGAGCCAGGACGGCATGACCTGCTGTGCCGACGTATGCTGATTCTTTCTACCTGCTGCCCACCCCTTCCAGGGTCACATGACATCCACCACCCATGACTTGGCAACAGCGCACAAGTCAAGGCTCAGCATCTGCCCAGAGATCTGACCCCCCTCCCTGCTGGTTTGAAGACCCTCCCCGTGTCATGCCGCAGCTCCAACATGACAAACGCGCCTCCTTGCCGTCGCCGTCACAGCCAGCCAGAGAGAGATCCGGGCCGGTGAGTGGTCTTGGATCCTTCTGTGCATCATGAGAGATCTTTCAGTGTCAGCCAGGAAAGCGATGCGACAGGTGACCCCGTCGCCATGGTTACCCAAGTCGTCAGCTTGTCATCGGGGGAGACCTGAATCGGGCTGCCTGCGATGTTATGCTCTTCCCTCTTCTTTTGAAATACTGTCACAAACACCCCCCCCCCCCCCATCTGACGATGCCATACGAAACCATCTGGCGCTTGGGGGGAGGGGGGTTGGGGGTTGAGTCTTTACTTAAGAAGTATCTTACGAGTAAAGCAGGCCCCAGAATGACACCCCAAGGTCGTTTTCTGTTCTTCCCGCTGCCACCGGCTTCTCAGGAGCAATGGGAAGTCCTTCTGAGAGGAAATCCGATTGGCTGGCTGCATTGGCAGAGACTTTCTGGCCTCGTTGTGGCAGGCGGGGCGGGGGGGGGGTATAATTGCTGTCCATATGTAGATCCCTACCTGGGTGGGGCCAGGCACCTCCTGCTATGGTTCAGATCTTGTTATCCCATCCACCCTCCCCCCCACCACCCCCCCACCCCGATTTTGGCGGAAAACGCAGATCACAGCCAGGTTTGTTTCTTTCCCCAACCCCCTCCACTGTCGACACATGATATTTGACGAAATGTCCCAGGAATAATTTCATTGTGCAGTGTCTCACGCCTTTCTTTGCCACTGCAAACGGCACGACAACAATTAAAATGGAACTACTTTTAGGACCCAATCCCCCCCATCCCACCTCTGACACTGTAACTTGGGTCATCTCTTCTGTTCTGGAAGAGCGAGGCTCCCTCGAGATCAAATGCTAAAACCTGTGACCACAGTGTGTGTGTGCGCATGACAGGGGGGTATGTGTATCGTACATTGTGGGAACCAAATGTCCCCACAGTGTGATAAAAACCTGCTGCTTTAACATTGTTCGCACTATTTTTTCAATCCACGCAAGAAGTTTCATAAAAATCTCTTACTGGCTGAGCAGAAGTTAAGGTTGTCTTTGTTGGATTTTTTTCTCACAGAAATGAGTGGATGGTCCCCACAAAGATATTAATAGAAATGTGTGTGTGTGTGTGTGTCCTGCCCTTAGCACCTGTGATGTCACCCAGCTGTGCTTGACGTCCTGGAATCTCACATTAATCCAATAACAACCCACCTTTTCAGAAGCTGTTCCCTCTCTCAGCACGACCTGCTCTTCTCCACTTCAACGGCGGAGTAGCTAATAGGTTACTAATGTCAGAAACAGCCTCTCCTACCTCAGCCAGATGCCAGGAAAGCATTAGATAAAAATCAAGTTTAGTTTCAGAATTCTGAAAAGCCCTCAAATCCTATTAATGCCAATTCGCTAATTGCCTTTATGAGAGGCGAATGACTCGGGCCACCTTTTTCGAGATAAGTGCGACCTTAATTAAAGTTGGGCCTTTTCTGGTCTTTCAAAAGGGGACACTTTCATGGTATTAAAAAGAAGATGTCTGAGAAGATTTACATGGCTGATTTTCTGGTACCTGGAGCTTCGAGGGGAAAAACAAAATGTCCAAGAGTATAATATGGCTCGGGGAAAATTCTGGCTCAAGCCACAAGTATCACACAAGCGAGTAACGGTAGAGAGAAATTCATTTACAAACCACAGCACATTCTCCTTCATACATGCATGACACGCGTCGATGAGAACACACAAGAAGAGACCATCCTGTGCTTTTCAAATTGAGATTAAAGATGAACTTTTGACCCCAGGGGGAGATTCTGGGTCGTACAGCAGTGAGAATGTAGTGCAACAAACATACTACATACATATACTGCCAAACACATATAACCTCAGAAGTTATGCCAATAATGTATTTAGTTTATTATTCAAATTTATGCACGTGTTAGTCTGTATGTGTGTGTGTGTGTGTGTGTGTATGTATGTATGAAAGTTTCTCTTTTCCCCAGGTGAAGTTTCATATTTAATTCAACAAGCTGTACATGATTGGCTCACGGTAAAATTAAATCAATAATCCGGCAAGGAGCTTGTTGGGGCACCTCACAACATTAGAGCCACCCTGGGCGATTAACACCTTAATTAAAGACAGCTTCATTTTAACATCTGGCCGTCTGGAAAACATCTCGCGGCCAAAACCTACGCTCGAGAACAGAATCCCTATCACCCTCCCCTCCCCCCGAGAAGCAGAGAAGCTACCGGAAGAGGCGAACAGGAACGTTCATTAGTGCCACGTGTTGCCCCGCCCTGCCGCACTGGAGGGCCTGCCACTCTCACAACAGCTCGATAATTAGAGCCACGAGCCTCCTCGGGGGGCCCGGTGCGGGAGACGAGAGACACCAGGCACCACGCTGATGCCAGCAGAATCCCCGCTCAGGACTACCTGTTTTAATTGGGTCGCGTTGGCTGGGCTGCTTCCGCTCCGCCAGCTGCTGACGGGCAGCATGGACTGCATCGGCTATCCCCTGGGATCCTACTTTCGGCAAACTCCGCCGTACACCCCCAGAAAGGTTTGTGGGAGGTCCAGCTGAAACAGCGCTTATACTGATGCATTTTGTCTTGTAGCTGGAGGCCTGGAGAGCAAGGGTGGTGTCTCCATAACGCCAACGGACATTGCGGTACTGGCTTGGCGTGGAAGCAGTGTCGGCAACATGAAGGCTTAGAATCGAGCGATTAGATTGGGGTGCTTAATTAGTGCTTAATTAGTATGAATCGGCATAAGTGCTTTCTCTCGTAACACAGACCTCCACTGACGGTTGGGTTCTATTTTCAGCTGTGTCTGGTGACCTCTGACACATCCGTCTCGGCAAAACCGTCCCGTCGGCGCGGTGTGGTGCATGACTTCTGCTTTATCCAGTGGCTCAAATCCCAAGGGTCATTGCACTTTACATTGCTGCAGGGTATAGACACCTGACTGACTAATGCCAAAAGCAAACTGTAATAGGCCATGAACACTGAAACAAATGTCCTGGCGGTCAACAAAACCCATCACACCATTTAGCTGTTAGCTAAACAAAGCCATCCTGCAAATAGCATATGCATGGCACCACAAACCATTAGTGGCACTTTGCCTCGATTAAAAATGATATCGCTTCAATGATCGTCTAGTAATGACATACTGCAGAAGCTCCCCCCACCCCACCGGCCAGGAAAGTAGAAATGGAGAGTTACCAGCAAAATCTAAACAAAAGCCATCATAATTCTGGCAAGTCCGGGCATGTTAGCTTAATAATGATTAGCTAAGAAGGTCGTTGACGTCATAATTAATTTCAAATACAGGTGTCGCTCGATCTCGTTATCCACACGGACACTTGCCAACTCATCTGCGATATGCAGCTCACAGCTGAACCTGCAAATGCAAATCGCCATCTTTTACTGAGATCATTTTAGCTAATTTATTGGTTTGTATTCCATATTTTTTTCCCCCTACTTCCAACTTCACAGAAAGATGGAGTCGAGGCGCAAAAGATGCTCGCCTCTAAAGTCGAGCTGAAGGTCACTGGTGAGCATGAAGCCACTTAATGAGCAGGAAGCCTCGACGACCACAGGGAATTGAGTGGGGAGTTAGCGCGGAGTGTTTTCACAGCATTCTGTCCACGCGTCGGCAGGTGCTGGCCGGTAGTGCTGGACGTGGAACGGAGTCTAATGACAGCGATGCAAATGAAACAGCAGCACCGGGTAAGGCTGTACTCCCGCCCTGCGTCGCCACAACCGCAGTGCTATCTATAGTTGGCTGCAGCTCCCGTTCACTTTCTCTCTCTCTTGCTACCCGGCCTCCCCCTTCTCGGGCTTTCATTTCCGTCCCTGATGCACGATAATGTGCATCATTACCAACCGTACTTCCAGAGCTGTCAAGTCTCACTCTGGGGGTGAGGGAAATTGGCTAGAATAAATATTTATTATGCCGGTATGTGCTGGGGAGGGTTGGAGGAATGACCAGAAACACCGGCCCTGGATTATTTTCACCTTGTATAAGTAGGGAAGAGGGAGAAGTTGGTACGTACCGGGGCAGGGCATGTGACGGGACACGGCGGGCATCCGTGTGGCTTTTAAGAAGGCGGACCGCCGTGCTCCCGAGCCGGGGCACCAGTGAGCCGAAAATGAAACGGCTTCCCAAGATCACTGTGTGAATAGTGGGGGGGTTCCTGAGATGGCGGAGTTAAAATGTAAGGATGGAGGTGTCATTTCAGGTGTATCAGCGAAACGACAAGATAGCCTGTGTTTAAGATGAAGGGCCTCCCAGTGCCTCAGGTAGCATCGATGCTAATCGCAAAAAGGACGACTCAAGTCCGTCAATGACTGACAAGCCTCCGTTTCCATAAGATGACTCAAACAGATCAGGGAGGCAGTGACTCAGCGAGGCAGCAAAGTACCTGAGACATGGAACTAATCTCAGGCGCCACGCAAGATAGGTTTTGTTCCTGTAGTTAAGCGATACTTGTTGAGGTTCTACATGACCCCTTCCAGAACTGCATCTAGAGCTTCGAGACACAAAACAGAAACTCGCGCATGGACCACAAAGACGGCAGTGACTCCAGCTCTGCGCCCTCAGACTCTGCTGATCCCACCCTCATTCCGAGTCCTCCGTTCATCGCTTAGAACTTCTCAAGCCTGGTGTGACGAAGGTGAGAGTCAGCTGACCCTTGACTCATATGTTCTGGCATTTTTTGACGAAACGACAATTTCAGCATAAAAATGAAATGTAGCCACCGCCAAGTCCCCCCCCCCCTCCCCAGAACTACAGTAAACCCAGAGCAACAAATTACACATTAATATGGTAAAAATATATGAATCATAGTTTCTCTAACAAATTCATATTATGCATATAGATATTGCATAGATGATGCTGTTGATGTGATATACTTAACTGAATGAGACAAAAACTACCACATATTGTATAATACAGATAAAATACTTCAAAGACAGAAAATGAATAACTTTTTTTCACAGGAAACTTGTACACATCATAAAATAGGCATCTCTGCCCAGGCCGCCCCCAAATGGCGACTTCAGTTGAGCTGTCCCTCATTTGGAGTCGCTACGCTGTTCTGACCCGGTTGGAATGACCGTCAAATCCCCGCATCCACCGACCATGGACCCTCCATTAGGCCAAAATGCCGGCTTTCTGGGGCCCAAGGTCCCTGGTAGCTTAGCCACGCACCGCAGATTTCATGCTTTTCTGATCAAATTTCGATTTCCCCCCCCCTCATTTCGGCCCAAAAGTAGATCCAAATGACCAGTTACCGAATGGTTGGATGAAACTCTGCATTTGACAGCGGTGTGGTAAAAAAAATAACAAAAAAAAAGAAAGAATGTTTAAATTACAGCCATCTTGGGGTCGTCTGCGCTAAAGCAGATGGAGGCAATTTGCAGATGGGTCACAGGAAAAGAAAAACTCTCAGATGCAGAGAAGCTTCCGGAAGACAACGTTTGTCACGTTTTACTGACCTCAGGAGAAACTGAGTAGATATGACTTGATGTTTTCAGAACCGCTCAGACAGGGCTGAGGTGTAACCTAACCAACAAACATTGAAACCAGACTGACTTCTGACACCCTGAACAAGATTTTGCAGTGCGTGGATCTGGAACCTTGCATGCCCATATCAGGAAGATCACCGGTTCGAATTTACTGGCTGAGTAATGACGTCACTGATGTGCCCTTGAGCAAGGCCCTTAATCGTAAAATCCGCTCCAGGGGCACCGGAAAAACAGCTGACCCTGCCCTTTGACCTCCGCCATCACGTGTGTCTCATAAGAGAGCAGGATGGCACCAGCAAAGACTGAATTTTATTGTAATATCTACCTGTGCAATGACAATGAAGGCATTCTATTCTAAATTTTATATTACTCAGTTGTTCAAGCCTCATTCGGTTTACGGGTTTCATCAGTCTTTTTTCCACATTCACCTGCAATGAATAATGATTGGTCACATGTTCATGAGGGTGTGTACATACCTTTCCTTATTATTACTATTACTAATTACTATTATATTGCTATTCATAATGATTTCTGTCACTGTTCTGTCACGGCAGTACTACCATGACACATAATAGTGTTCAGCAGTGACGGTTTTGTTCTTTGCGTTATACGATTAAAAATGTTAATTAAAAAACTACATTAACACCTTAGCCTGTCTGAGGATTCACATTGTGCTTCATTTCAGAGATCCACGTCTTTCTCTGCTTCCTACTCAAAAAAACAGAGGATCCCCGCTTACGATTGTTCGTTCTATGAACATTTAGCGAATGTTACATTTAAGGTATGAAAAACATTCAGTGTATCCAGTTTTCCTGATGCAGTCGGGATAATGTCATGGAAACAGCTGCTACTGCAACAAAGACTATCGGTGGCCAAAATTAGGGAAACATATCATTTTTGGCATTACTACATGAACGTTGGCAGTCATGTTTATGAAGAATCAAAAGATGTTTACAAATATCAACCAACTGACGATTGTATAAGTAACTGGAGCAACGGTTGAATTAAGTTCTGCAATCACCCAAAACTTGGAGTTGTTTCCACAATTTTGGCCACCGATGTAATAATCCAAAGACTAACAAATGGTGTGGTAGACGGGGCAGTAAAACTGTGGCTTGGCATCTCAAAGGGCATGGGTTCACGGCTGGATGTATGTTTATGGTATACACTTATAATACAATGTTTTTCAACATTAGTTATGTTAAAAGGATTTCGGTTATTGTTATTATGCTGAGAAATGTTAAACATGGCAATAACATTTCATTAACGCTGCAGTATCTGCCAACTCTAAGAAGAGTTTATAACATCGGCTGAACTTCTGGGATGTCCATTAGCTGGGAGGGAGGCATTTGAGGGCCGATAATGGCTAATAAGCTATTCCACTTTACTGGCAGTCCAAGTACCTGGGGGGGGGGGGAGAATACGAGGAAAGAAAAGTGCTAAAAACCCATTAGCTGTGGGAGTGGTGGAAGCTGCTTCGTCCCGGCATCCCAGTCTCAACGAGCTGGGGGGTGTGGTCCTGGTCAGGATCCACGTGCAGGGCGCCACCCCCGCTCATTCATACCCCCTCCCCCCTTTTTCTGACATTGTAAAAAAACTTGGAAAAGTCACGGAGTAGCGACCTGGATCCGCTCACATTCCACTTTCTGCCGCTGGAAACCGATCACTCAGAGAAGAGCATTGGGCACTTAACATAAACGTGGCAGTTTATTATGTTACACTGAACGTTATGAAAAACAACAAATTATACAGCCAAAGAATATGTAAATGGGGCAGGGGTGCGGTTAGAGATTAGCAGGGGTCTCAAAGTACCAGTCACGATGTTTCTGGCCCACTGATCAATAAATCTCTCTTGGAGTGAATTAAAAATGTCACAACATTGCCCCCAGTTTGGCAAGTTTTACCATCAGCCCTCCCACACTGGGAAATTTAGCAATCTTCTAGTTATATATATATATATATATATAACTAGACCTTGTGTTGGAGTGGCCCCCAGACCCCAGATTATTTGACTTTGCGACCCTAGATGATACCAGCTAACGAAATGACCCACTAAGTATAGCTATAGACAAAGTGATAAAAGTAGACGGGTTATACGTATATTGCAACTATAAGTAAATTGATAAAAAATAAACAGAACCGAATCATTTCTCAGTTAGGTCTAACATTGACAATCACTAGCATGTCCCATTCCGGTGTCATTACTTATGCAATGATAACAAATGACAGGGTATCTAGTTTAACACAGGTAAATGGACTGCATTTATATAGCGCTTTTCTACTCTTACGAGTACTCAAAGCGCTTTACATTTTATGCCTCACATTCACCCATCCACACACCCATTTATACACCGGTGGTAGAGGCTGCCATGCAAGGCGCCAACCTGCACACCGGGAGCAATTTGGGGTTCAGTGTCTTGCTCAAGGACACTTTGATAGGGTCAGGAGGAACCAGGGCTCGAACCTGCAACCCTCCAGTTGCCGAACAACAGCACTACCTCCTGCGCCACCATCTTCCCCAGTTCGACCATTGATGCCGATTTCCACAAAGACAGATCCTCACGTCCCGCCCTCCCTTCCCTGAGCTTGGGATTAATCTGTGCGCGGCAGATCTTTCCGCAAACGTTACATCTCACTCCGCTTTCCTCTCGTTCCCCTGGGCAGCTGAGCCGCGTTCCCTTTCCGGGCTGCGTCAGGCACGTTTCCCCCCTGCTCACTTTCAGCCCCACAAATGATTTTCAGCTTTTCCCAGCCCACTGCCTTCACCATTGTCCCCCTCAGCTCTCAAGCCTCTTGTTCTCAAAGCTTAAGCATTGCCATATATAAAAAAAAAGTTTCCCTTCTTTTCCGGTACCTTGAGAAATGACATAAGGTACACAGGCTTTCTTTATGAGAACTTAAGCAAGGTTAGCCTTGACCAACTCAGGATCTCAGAGGGCTAACAAACTCGGAAAGCAGAAAAATCGGCACTTTCATCTGGGCCCATTTGCCTTTGAAGTCGGACTCAAACTTCTGAGTTTATTTCTTGCTGAAATGCATAGAGAAAGGTTCTGTCTGTATTGCATCACTTCTGAAATATAAGTATAGATCTAAGCAAATAAAGGAATTTTGAAAGCTGCACAGAGTCATTGTATTTCCTGCATCTTTGCCAGCAAGTGTGTTATGAGATCACAGCCAAAACGCCTGACAGAAACAGGGTCCAAAAGATGGGAAATTCCTTCCAAAGTCTCCAAAGTTCATCAAGATTCTACCCGTAATTGAAATTAAGGGAGATCCTGGACTACAGGTGACGATGCAACAGAAGCAGAAAGGACAGGAATTCTCTTCATTCTGCATTCAATTAAGCATGCATAATTCATGCAGGAAAGACGAGTGTGCCTTTGAGGTGCCACGCAGATCCGCTTCAGAGGACGCCGAACGGAAAACATCTTGGGCGGCTCGAGCGAGATCAAACTCCGGCGCGGAGCAGTGATTAAATCCGAGAGGAGAGCTTCAGACGGCTTTGAGGGAATCCAGCGGTTCTGTACAGAAGAGCGGCAGGCCCGGCCTTTCATTTGCGCTCCGCCGGCGCCATGGCGACGCTCGGAAGTTGTGGCGAAAAACGTAGCCGCGGCTCATCACAATTACATTAAAGTTTCATCCTGAACAGAAGTGAAACAAGTTTCTAGGTTACCAGAAGATGAAGGAGGTGCGGGGGGGGGGGGGTAAAACACGTACTTCCAATATACCGTCCCCATGGATAAACATAATCTGAATGGACCGCTTTTAAAGATGTATTTATTTATGTGCCTACCAAGACTCACAACGGCACAAAACCAG
>JAODJX010000051.1:4239831-4251320 GCA_026776945.1 Isichthys henryi
GTGGCCGGTCCACACAAGGCCCTGTCCATGGGGGCTCCCCCGGGCCCGCCCCGGCCCCCCCCCCCCCCCCCCCCCCCGCGCCCCCCCGGGCCGGGCGGGCGGGGGGCGCGGGGGCGCCCCCCCCGCGGGGCGGGGGGGCGGGGGGGGGCGCCGCCCCCCCCCGGGACCCTCTAGAGGTTTAACGTAGAATGCCGGAGTCACGGCAGAAGCACAGCCAATGACGCTGGGTTGACGCCTTTTCCTGTTCGTTTGTTTTGCTGTTTGTCGCACACAGACTACCTGATTAAAGTGGAGAGAGCAAGTTGAACAGGTTTGAGCATTTCCAGAATAATCTTGAGGACGTTTTATACAGACCGTCCCCGACTTGCGACCTACGTGATTTACAACCACTCATACATACGACTGAGAAATAAAAAAACTTAAATTTGGGGCGGCTGGAGGCCTGAGGCAGCGCTAAGCTAGCTAGTGCGTGCTGCATGCCGTATAATAGTTGCCATGGCATAGTATAGTACATGAAATAAGTGATAAATGTTCATGAAAACGAGGGAGAAGCAACAAAAATGCACAAAAATGTCTAAAAAGTCAATGAAGTGTCTGAAAAATCTGCTGGCTTCTGCCAGTGGTATCAGATGCAAATACGACCAAGACCAACCTGACAAGAAGAAGATGTAAAGATTGTTAGAGGTATGAAAGAAAACGGAGCACCGTGGGCCAGTAATGCAGGCCTACGGGAGATTAAGACTTTTAGTTTCTTACGCCATTTCGATTAGGTTTAAGACTTAAACATACTTTTTTCATACTTGGAAAAATTACTATATATCAGGGGCTTCGCTAGACGCCTTTTACTGTGGCCGCAGTGAAATCTCACGTTCAGCTAAAGTTTCGGGGAGGTCAGTGTGACAGGACGCTGCGAAGATCATCCTGACGTCTCACGTGTTTTTTCCTCTCATCCGCGCCTTTAAGCAGATTGTCCGTCTTATTACAGGGCCCCTTTAGAGGCACAGGTCCCACGTCCTATTTTTAAGCATGCAGCGTCAACGAAAAGTTTTACATTCACACCCCCAGGAACGTGATTGGCTAAGCCCACATCACAGGCGATTCTATTTGCCACTGTCATGGGCCGGGTATTATTGGCAAGTACATGGGTTTTTACAGCCAAACGCTAGGAAGCATACATTTTTATCCCATTAGCTGACTACCACGGGGGGAGGGGGGACGACACACCAAAAATGTGATGTTCTCTCTCACAAATAGTGTTGACGTCCTGTTAGTCATCTCGAACTGTATAGCTCTGTATAGCTGTTCGTTTAGATAATGCAGTTCCGAATTAACTTGTACATGCCGCTGTAAAATCCTGCGCAGGGTCTCATAAATTACAATTATCGAGTCATTTGTAGGAAAAGTTAAATTTGGCAAACTCAATTAAGAATTTATGTAAGCTCTTGGCAAAGACCTCTGCGTGCACCCCCGTAGCGCAGAGCATTATTGCGATCCGCCTGTATCCTGAGCCTCAGATGCGATAGGAACAATCTCCCTCCCTCCCCTTCTCTCTTGGGGGACGGACTGGAGCCGAGCACTGTAACGATCTGTTAAAGTTTGCCGCGTGGTTTTGCGGGTACCAGCAATGACGGGTTGCGTTGGAATGATTCCGATAAAAGAACAGAACGTTTGTGTGCATAGCTCGTCAAGATGTTGACTTGATCTATCAGTTTTATTTGCGCTGGTATTCGATGCCAACAAAGCTACCCCATTGATCTAAAGCATAAGTCTCTACATGTTTAGATATAAACGATTTAAAAATAGACGGACTTGCTAGCTAATTATAACGCTACTTTTCAAAATGATCAATAACGAAAAAGACAGGAACACAGAACTGTGATGGGGATCGAGAGGTACGGTGCTCATCCTCATTTAAAATAACAGTTACTAAAAGAAAAAATAATAGTAAATCACTTCAAAAGACATGCAGGATGGGGGCAGCTTTTCAGCTATAAATTAATGAGCTCCAATGAGAGACCCACGAAGCATTGAAAGTTCCACTGTCGAACAATTACATCCACCACTCTTTCCACAAGGATAATTTGGCTCCTCTTCCAGGCAAATTTAACATTTTTCTGTAGAATGAAAACGTCCTCCAGCCCCAGGCTAGATTGCACAGTATAAGATGTTTTTTTAATACATGGGGAAAAGTGCTTTTTGCTGTTTGAGATGACAGAACTTATTAAGATTTACTGAACTGAAGGAATAACAGAGAATGGGGAGGATTTTAAAAAAAATCTCTGCTTGGTTACAAGCACAGGTGTCCATTTCACACGTCCATGTGATGTGTTATTTCTACGGGGGGGACGCACAAACTTTCAGTATTCTATGTCGGAGTTTTACTGTTGGCAACATTATGCCGAATGTGGTTATAATCTTAAAGGCTTGGAACAGTAGCATAGATTTTTATGTTTGTATTGGAATTTCTCACCATTGCTGGTCGCAGCCTAACATGAGATATTTACGCTCAGCAAAAATAACAAAATAATAATAAATGCATTTTCCGGAGGGGCGTGGCCTTACCAAATAAATGCACCAACCAGGGAGGGTACGGCCTCTGACACCTGACCGATGTCCCCCCACCCCCGCAAGCATGACCCGGAGAATAAACATAGCAGACATCTCACTGTTGTAGGACGACAGCACACTCCGAACCCTCGTGCTCTCGGCACGCTCGGTTCCGGTTCCAGCTGGAATTCTACACGAAGGTCATTTGCAGGGACCTGCATGTCTTCCTTTAGCGGGAGTCAAGGTTGGAGACTCCTCTGGCGGCTTCGCGGTAAGCAGGTGCGCCAGACCGCGGGTAATGCCAGACCCGGCTGACCAGGGCCCTGCCTGTATGGGGGAGGGAGGCCCCCCAGGGAGGGAGGGTACCAAAAGCCTCGGAAATAATTAGATTTTTGGTTTCTAATTTAAATACTTTCTGTTACTATACAGATCAATAACAACATACATGATGAATTCTGCTTACCTGCTTATCTGCCTGCTCCTTGCCCCCCACAAAAGTAGAAGTAGTTTCATCCTCTGGAGCATAAATCCATCGTGTTAATAATATGCAGTCAATGTTTTGGGGGTGGGGGATGATGGGGTCAAGGGGGAAACCAGAGGGAGGGGGGAGCACACTACAGGGCCCAAAATTTGGTGCTATGTCCTGGTTGGGGGGCACCTTGAGTTAGGATAAAGCTTCACAGCCTACTCAACCCAACAGAGAAAACGAATTCTTACTACCCACTGATGTCTTGGTGGAGAATCTCAGATATAGACTCCTGGTTGACCTTTGAATCTCTATGGTGCTCACTGATAGTCCCAGAAGCTAAGGAAACGACGTCCGAAAGATCCAGCGTGCACGTCAAAGCAAAACGTGCAGCGGTCGACTTCCTCTGAGCGTACCTGAGGCATCTAAGCAGGGAGGACAGCCAGGCGTTTACTTACACACATCTGTTAACGCGTTAGACATCAAGGGGCTCGGATCAATGACTCGTGTGACATTGAGAAAAGGCCTCCGTTTGATCAATGGCCTTAGCTCTCTGCGGGAAACCTGGAAACAAAATGCATTTTGATTAGCTGCTCATGCCGTATTTAGAATTCATAACGCAGAATGTTATTCATACCAAAGAAATATTTATTTCCTCTGTACTAATAGCACTATCTACATTTTAAGCATGAGGACTTCCCAGATTATTTCACCTTTTAATTACCCCTCTCGCTGTTAGAATTACATTTCTCATCTTCTGATTCATTTTTTTTTAATAAATATAAATAGTGACGAGGCTTGTTGAAACACCGAGGATTCAGAAGATGGGATGTTCAACAGCATCCCACGCTACTTATGAAACCACACTGCCCCCTACAGGTGCTCCTTAGTTCATCCAGTGCAGCTGCATTATATAACGCTATTAGAAGACAATCCGCAGTGCCATTCAGAGAGGAGCTTAACTGGAGTTGCTTCATTTGTTAAATAAAAATCTGCCTTCTTAAAACAATGGCCTTTGCAGTATACTTATTATTTTACTACTGTGTGGAGATGTGTGACAAAGCTGTTGTTGCTCCCAGGAAGCGATGAGATCATTCATATAGGATTGACGGAGACAATTAATATTCTGCGGTCAAAGATGGCTTTTCATAACACTCTTCTACCACTCCATGAAAAAATATAGTGTCCTGTCTCAAATAGTTTTCAATCATATCTGCAAACCCATCAAATCCACGGAAAACAAAAGAAATTCCCATTGATACAACAAATTTATTTTTGTATAGCGTGTTAATACGACATTAGATCGTCTCAAAGCGCTTCACAGCATCCCCACCCAAAGCCCCCAGTGAGTAAGCCATAGGCGACAGTGGCAGGGAAAAACTCCCTAGAAGGAAGAAACCTTGGGAGCGACCAGACTCAAAGGGGAAGCCCAAACTCCAGGGGCCGGCAGGGAGAGTCAAATACGAAGCACATGTTCACATCTCCGAAATTATGATGAAGTTGCTATAAAAACAGATATTGGAAATGACCCATCACATTGATTTAAGCCAGGCTTTTATACAGACATGGTACTCGAGGCACAAGAGAGAATCTTTGGCATTGAATAATTAAATAGCCATTAAATAACTCTCGCAGGCATACAACATTAGCACTAGTACTATTAAACCTACTGGAGTATTGCATCCTGGGAACAATCGGTGACTTTATGGAGTTTATTTTATGGATTTAGGGATTTTGGTTTGTTTTTTTATGCATTACGTTTCACAGTCGAAAAATAAATGGCCGAAGGCTAGTGGATGCAGTTCATCAGTGAAAACGGCCTCAGATTAAGCTGCTTTCACACGAAACGCAATACAACCCAACTGAGAACCGAACACCCATGATGGCACTGATGAAAAGTTCTCCATAACTCACTGCAGATTAATGACGGATCAGGGAGACTTTAAAACAAGAGTTTCTTCATGGGTAATTGAACAATTATTACATTTGCAACCTCATTTGTTATGACGGTACTCAATAAATCAGCTTCCTTCATTGTGGGTAATGAAATCCAATTATTGTATTTGTATATGCAGCACAGAGCAGTACTTTGCATTCCTGAGCATCCGGGCCGTGCATACAGACCTCATGAATAATTAGCATGAAGTTTTAAGACCAAAAGCCGAAACATTATGCAGAAAATCTGAACAGAGAAGATTGCTTGTACTCTTTTTACCCGTGTGATCGATATGTTTCTTGCTTACTGCTTGGAATTCACTTCTGTAGAAAAGCAGCCCGACATGCGAAGGGCTTTTTGCTGTGGAAAGGGAGATCAAACATGGGTGAGAATCATTTTACTCCAGTTCGCATCCTGTGCAAAGGACCAAACTCAAAACGTGCTGCAGAAAGCACCTAAATTCACCACCTGCATAATGCATGTTAACAAATCACAGCTGAGTTACCTTTCCTGCCAAGCAAGAGCCGGCCCAGTGCATTATGGGTATTTGACCACGCCTGTGCATGATTGGACTAAAGAGACATCAATCTGCGGTGACTTGTAGGTGGGGGGCAAATAGGGGGTGTGGCCCCTCCGCTCTGGGGTAGCTTATGAATGGAGAGAATAATAGATGGGCGTGGCCTTGCCACACTGTAGTGACTCATGAATGGAAAGTATAATAGAGGGGCATGGCCTTGCCACACTGCAGTGACTCATGAATGGAAAGTATAATAGAGAGGCGTGGCCTTGCTACACTGCAGTGACTCATGAATGGAAAGTATAATAGATGGGCGTGGCCTTGCCACACTGGGGTGACTCATGAATGGAAAGTATAATAGAGGGGCGTGGCCTTGCAACTTTTGGGTAACTTATGAATGGATATCACAACAGAAGGGCGTGGCCTTGCCAATCTGGGGTGACTTGTGACTGGATATCACAACAGAGGGGAGTGGCCTTGCCAATCTGGGGTGACTTGTGAATGGATATCATGAACCAAGAACCAACCAAACCGATGCTACGAAAAATTATACGATTACGATACTATTACAATATTCTGAAAACAACCAGTGATGTGTGAGGGATAATTTGCTAGCCTAAATCAAATCAGGTGAAGAAATCAAATTATTTTAATGTGTAATGCATCGGAACTGAAATGTCCAGGGAACTAGACTGTTTCTAAGTTTGGGAAGCATTTTAAATGCTCAGCACAGAGCAGACATGTGAGACCGTCAGCTGATAAGGTGCGGAGAACTTCTCACTGGCAGGGGGGTGTTTGTTTCCTAGAGTAACGATAGTGTTTGCGGTGGATCTTACTCACCAGGCTTGACAATGCAGTTCTCAGTTCATTTTTTATAATGTTTTATTCCTTTTCAGACACTTTCTCTCTGTCTGGCTTAATGATTACAGCTAATCAGCTTCTTTGGAGCAGTTAAGTAGAATTAAAAATTGTAATTTTATAGATTTTTGTTTTTTATGAATCCTGTCCATATATTCGGGCAGTATATTCTGATATACTAAAATTTGTGGTTGAAGCAGGGACTTAGCTAAAGAAAAAAAATATTGTAACACATAATTACTGTCATGCCCATCTCGTACGATCCTCGTGTGTGCCACGCCCCCCTGATTATCCACGTGTGCTTCCCCGATCGTACCCAGCTGTACCTTGTTGTTTTGCTCTGTCTTGTCTATTTCAGTCCCTGTCTTGCCTCAGTCATTGATGTTAGTCGATGTCCGCTGTTCTCTGCTTTCCGTTCTTTAATAAATCCCCGTTTCCCCGTGTTTCGCCTGCCTGCCTGCTCCTTGCCCGTGCGATCACCCAGCGATCGCGGCGATTCCTGACAATTACCAAATAATTGCCAAAACATAACGGATTTTTTTTATATTGTCTTAATTTTTCAGTAGTTAATGAACAGAACTTAAGACCAATAGGTGACAGTATCAAATTGCAAAAAAGGATATTTGACCAATTCCCTAACTTGAATTGACGCATTAAACTCTCAGCCACCCAAATGCATTAAACTTACTCAGTTTGGGAGTAAAACTTAGTCAAGAAATCTTAGGTCTGACATAGTAGTTGGCTTCAAGTTACCAAGGAGACGTCGATGCAGTAGCGGGGGCATGCAGATCTGCCCGCCACACCGATTTCCTAGCTTTTCCACTTCCTGCCAATGGTGAATTCAGTCGCACTTTGGGAATAGATCACTCAAAAAATGAAAAAAAATAACCATGCTTTACATAGACAGACATTCAGGCTTGACTTTTTCTTAAGAGACATCAAGTAGAGAGCGACAGACACTTTTGGAGAACGTGGGGGTTTTAATTAAGGTGCTTTCTAGCCGAACAGCTGAAAAATCTAAGACTTTGAAGCTGAAAGTCAGAGAAGGACAGATGGGACAAACGTGGCTCGGAAACAAAGAGTGAGCGACGATCGTAACGGATGTTTGTTTTTTTTATTCACTCATTCGGCACGTAAGGGATCACTTTCATCCAGTTATGTCATTGTAATTATCTGTCAAATAGAAGGACAGGCACAAACTATAAATATTATGACACGGCAAGTATGAATTAATTTGAGACAATAAAGACAATAGCAGGAATGTTGTTCTTAATTGAGTGTCTAAACATCTCTCTCTGTCTCTCTCTCTCTCTCTCTCTCGCTCTCTCTCTCTCTCCAGTCAGCACATCACGCCATATAACAAATGCTCCGTTCGAGTCGGACCGAATCGTCTGTGGGATCGGTCCCTGAGCCTATAGTGTGTCAGTGTGTGTACCCTGTGATGGACTGGCATCCCAACCAAGGTTATATCTTCTGATATCTCTGTATACTGGGATAAGATCCAGACCTGCTATCATCCTGTTCTGGGAAAATGGATGGGTGGGTGAATGGATGGATGGATGAATATAATAAATGCATATAAAATATTCAGCATTTATCATAAACAAAGGACAGTAATTGCTCTGGAAATCAGTTTTACCAATGGGATCAGGTTTCAATGCAATGTATAAAACATGAGGTAGATTTCAGATCAATCTGGGAACAGAATTTGTGAGACAAATACCAGAAAAGAAATTACATAACATAAACCATCACTGTTTCCAAACAGCCATTACACAGCATCTACTCGGCCTTTTAAGGGTACTTATCCATCCATTACCGATGGCTGCGGATTCAATTACGCTTTCAGCGATGGGGAGTCTGAGGACGGGTGCAATGCTGGACACGTTGATCCCAGGGATGATCAAGGCATCCACTAGCCTTGCAGTTTACCGGAACATCTCTGCAATACGGAAAGAAGCCAGTGAATCACAGGAGAACTGCACACTCCGGAATTCTCCTCGCTCAAAGTCCTCTAAGGCACTTTCGAGCGTTAGCCGAACAAGCAATATTTTTTTCACTTTCGTTTTAATTACTGAATAGCTAGCGCGTCCGCTGGGTACAAACTGCGCACTTGCCAAACTTTGGCTCCGGAGTATTGACAGATAACTGTCATTCACACGTCTTTTAGGCTGCGGGACAAAGTAAAGACTGATAAAAATCCAATTACTACAAATCAATCATGGTAGCTTTCCCGGACATTACACCGGCAATGACTTCCAAATGATCGATAAAACAGCTGCTGCTTGTTTCATACTGAATGTTAACAACATAATAACTAAAAAAAAAAAAGCTTCCAGCATAATAAGCCTGTTTTGTTAACCAAGAACTTTTTATAGATGCCGGATCTGGTTTTTCAGTGACAAGCTTCATCGGGCTGGGAACAAAGACCCATCGGACACATACAGACAGAATGATTCAAAGGAGTTTCATTGCTAGCAGGAATAATAAACAGCGGACAGAGAAGCGGAGCAATTAATTTAATTAATTATCTAATCTTTGCAGAGCAAGGACCCTCATGAATACAGCTGTCAACCGCAACCAAATCCATCACCGAGGGAACAGCCCTAAAAGATGCAGACTTTTCGGCTAGATCCCTGCATTCAGTTACCCGTTCTACATGCAACAAGGATACTTCCATGTATCGTAAAGGCTAATTTGCGAACTATTATGGTCGGTTCCTTCATTTTTTGTTTCCTCTATAACAAGACAGGTAAACCCTACCAATGTCAAACAACAGCAAGAAAAATGGTAGAGTCTTAAGTTATTGATAACCTTGTTTATCCATCCATCTACCAAAATTACTTATACAGTGCAGGGTCATCGAGGCTGCAGAACAGGGACAGTATGGCAGTACATCATCCGTCTCAGACTAAGGGCGACTCAATGACACCAATTCAACTAAATGCGTATCTTTGGACTGGAAGAGGAAACCCAGCACCTGTATTTATCATGACTTAAATTCGCGTGGCCCCCTGTTGGCCACAAGCAGATACTACACTAGGGGGAATTGGAGGAAAGGGGTGTGGACAAAGAGGATTTTTTTTATCGGGGACCCAGAAAAAACAAACCCACCCTCGATGAACCCAGACGACACATGGAGAACATGTGAATTTCACAAACAGAATCCAAGGCTGCGATTCGAACCTGCAACCTTAGAGACACCTGACACTAGTCACTGACCCACCAAGCTTCTCCCCTTTGGAAAAGACGCCCAGCTTTACCAGACATCCCTGGTGAGCCAACACCTACAGTCTGCTGTTCGAATGTGGAATCTCTACTTGTGGGAGTTAAACATACAAAAATGTTCTGAGGGCAGAGGAAAAAATGATTGGTGATCAACTAGAGGGGGCGGAACCAAGACATCTGATTGGTTGGTCCCGCCCCTCCAGATGCTTGGACTCACCTCCTCTACAATCAGACTGGCTACCTCTATGAACCAATCATCTATTGTTCTGCCCTCAGGACATTTTAGTGTACGTAAAATTCCCATGAACAAAATGACTCCAACTTATTCCTAAATTCATTTCACCACAGAGAACCTAAAAGGCTTCTGTGCCTCGTCTGCAAATTCAACACAAACAAAACGAAAGCCGATAGCCCCTTTTGGTCAATTTGGAAATCGAGGGATCAGAGGGACAGCAAGCGGCCGAGAGTAATCGCAGCGAAATCGTAATTAGGGCCCTGAAAGGAAGATTCAGAAAGAGAATCGCCTTGAGCTACTGCTCTGTGTTTTACACTCCAAACAGCGCCGGCAGGAAAGTCACCTGTGATTACGTTTAATCAAAGAGGCCTTTTACTTCGATCTCTTCTAGAAGAAAGAAAAGTCAACCGTCTGTCAGAAATAATGTTTTAATGCCTTCTGAGGAGTGGGTCGCCTCTGACGGAAAACAAAGAGGCTACCCTCTGAATCTCATTATCTTGGAAGGGCAAACAGGGTCTTTTAAACACGGACAAATCGTCATAATCAAAGAGCCCAACGTGGGTGCTCCTGATTTAACGTTTTTATGAAAATGAGGAATAAATCTGACGCCTTTATGGGATTATTTCACTCTACGGCATAACGACCCATTGGCATATCGGAGCGGAAATGAAATCACTTTTAGATGAGGCTCAATATTAAAAAAATAACATCCAAACGACCCTCCCTTCATAAAAGCGGGGATTTTATTGAGCATAATTGAAGCCTTAGGGAGTATTTTTTACAGTCAAATCTAATTGAGTAGGTAACATCGCGCAAGTGTACTGGTTACTGTGGCAGACAAGTGCAGTCATTTCAATAACAGGAAGCTTAGGGGTGAGTCTGTTGTGAATAAACAATAAACTCCGCCCACGGTCATCGGATCCTTTATCGTAATAGAGGCTTGTGTTGGTGAAACCGGCCTGTGATGGCGCCATTCCCGACATTGTAAACCCAAAGCCCCGTTCTACCAGTCATACAATACGCCTAAGATCACTCAGACACGGATACAAGGAAATTACATGGCACTATTATAGTGCCGGGACTCCGGAATGCTTCTTCTCGCGGGTCCCATCATGCTCTGCTTTGAGATATATACACACGTATATTTAAGGTTCGAGCTTTTATTGTCGCATGTGTTGTGAGGAAGGCCGTTAAATTCTTGTGTCACAGAGGTGGGAGCAGGTAGGTAATGGGGTGGCAATAGGACAAAAAGCAGTGCAACAAAGGACAAGACAAAAGACCGATATAGGAGTTCAAGTCAGTCCACTGCATGTGCTTGACAAGGGAATGTGACAATCCATCATTACATCATTAATATAGAAAAAAAGGGGTTAAAATGAAGCACTGGGGGAGATATGTCAGGGACTCAGATCCCACCTCAAAGCCGAATGACAATGTGACTTTTCCACCAAGTATGGGATTCAAACCAGCAACCTTTTGATCACAAGCACAATATCCTAACCTCCTGAGTCATACGTGCCCTTGGAGGAGATTGATGACATGCCCTTTATCCAGGCATCCATCATAACAAACTAATCTGAACCCGTCAGACACCCCAGATGTTTTATACAGTGCGTTGATGCATTTCCATCCATCCATCCATCATCTCCCGCTTAGTCCGAGGTCGGGTCGCGGGGGCAGCAGTCTCAGTAGGGAGGCCCAG
>JAODJX010000051.1:4290329-4331830 GCA_026776945.1 Isichthys henryi
TGTGTGGGGGGTCTTTACCTGTGTCGCATCTTGACCTTGTGTATGGGGTCTTTACCTGTGTCGCATCTTGACCTTGTGTGTATGGGGTCTTTACCTGTGTCGCATCTTGACCTTGTGTGTATGGGGTCTTTACCTGTGTCGCATCTTGACCTCGTGTATGGGGGGTCTTTACCTGTGTTGCATCTTGACCTTGTGTGTGGGGGGTCTTTACCTGTGTCGCATCTTGATCCTGTGTATGGGGGCTGGCAGTAACACTCCCCGTTCCCTCTTGGCCCCTTGTTACACTCTCCATGGACACAGCTGCACTCTACAGCAGGCGAGCAGCAGGGAGGAGGTGGAGATCCATTCAGATTCAGCGATATTTCACAGGCTAGAGGGCTTCTGAATGGAAAGCTACTGTACTGAGGAGTAAGCTGGCAAACATATAATGCCAACTGATGCTAATATCCTGCTGATTCCACCGAATTATTGCCCAACTGCTTATATTTTTACATGGAAACAGGAATCAGTGACAGATAGCTGAAATCATCCTCCTGAAATCATAATGATAATTTTAAATATCGCTAATAGGAATTAGATTGGCAATACAAGTACCTAAATACAAAATTAGTTGTATGTAAATGGGTTTTGGGTCATTAATGCTAGCATGAACAGGAATACAATCTCAAGTTTTGACTGGTTTTGGCTTATTTTGATGCCTAAGCCACTGCCCACCAAAATCACAGTGCTCCCCGTAGGCGCTGCTCTTCTGACAATCTTGACAGGCCAACCCACTGAATCCTTCCTGGATTGTGAGGAGCAAGAAGAGGAGACCATAAAATAGACTGAGCTTTAGTGACACGGACAGCGGGTGGTATAGTCACCAAGAAACTAAAGGTGCACTGCATACTAGTCATTTAATGACAAATTCACATGAAAAACCAAATTGATATACGACCTCTAAATGTAGATGGAAGTGAAAGCATATAAACTCCTATGTTTGATGGTGAACAGGATGAACCAAAAGTAGTTATGTTAAAATAGCTTCAGTTTTGCTGTGCTACTGAAATTGCAGCACACAGAAAAACACCGACACGACTCACATCACAGACGCAGGTGCCATTTCCTGCAGCTCCATCCATGCAGAAGCCATGCCCATTACACGCCTCCCCTGACCAGCTGGGGCATGCTGGGAAATTATGAAAAAGAATCATATCAGCTAACATCTGAAAACCATCACAGGGAAAGTTGGAAGAGGGACGAGTTGCTCACGCAGACAGAGAGGCCCCCAGAAGTTGGGGCAGCATCTGAGCTCTGTCACCCTCTTCTCACAGGTGTGCTGGCAGCCGGGTAGGACCCACAGGCGCCCCCCGATGCTCACAGTGTAACTGCAACACATAGCAGCACTATGACACGGAGAAGGAATAAACCATGACGGATCTATCCAGGGTCTTTTGGGTTTTATTTGTTGAGAGTCGAGGTATTAAGCCTAAGTGAGTGTGTCAGCGACTCACCGGGGTCTAGGTGTCATGCCACAGCGCTAACACTCTAACAAAGTAACACACTAATGTAAAACACAATGACACACTAATACTCCAACACATTAATAGAAACAAACTAACACAACAACACACTAATACACTAACAGCAACACACTCTTAAACTTACACAATAATACACAAACACACTGACAGCGTAACACATTAATACACAAACCTACCAACACACTAATACACTAACACACTGACACACTAATACACAAACACACTAATACACTAACACAGTTGTACAAAAACACACTGACACACTAATAATGTAACACACTAATATACTAACACACTAACAGCGACAAACTTACACAGCAACACACTCTTCAACTAACACAATAGTACAAAAATACACTGACAACGTAACACATTAATACACAAAACATACTAATACACCAACACACTGATACGCTAACACACTAATACACTGACACACTAATACACAAACACCTTAGCACACCAATTTACCAACATACACTAACATGCTAATACACAAATACACTAATACAGGAATGAAACGACACTCTCCCACCCCCAAGCTAACATAACACAGCTTTCTGCTGGTCTTTCCGGCCCGGAGTGTCACCTGCAGCCCCTGTTCCCGATATCCCTGCTGGTCTTCCTGAAGCCTTTGGGACAGGTCATGGCTGGGGAGGCAGCACAGGAAGTGCATGGTGTAACTGCGCTAACGACTCGATGCTCGTCGCAGCGGTTTGGGGGGTTCTGGTCCTGCTGGGGGCCGTAAGCATATCTGTCACCCCACTCACAACCCCCTCTGTCACACAGCAACCTCATGCGGTGTTTACATTATACCAATATGCTTTTAAATTTTGTTCTTTTCCACTTAAATTCCGGTTTCCTATGAAAAATTTCATAGCAATATGATGGAAGCAAAGAAAATGCAATTATTTTCAGTTAAAACATAAACAATAAATATGATCAGCTACAACTTCCCAGCCACTAGGAAAAAAGAAATCGTTTTTAAATAAATATTGTTAAAAACCGTCTTTTAGAGACAGAATAATCACGGGATAAGAGAAGAAGCAGGATGCCTGTTGACTTACCTCGAGCTCCTCGCTGAACGACATCACCAATCCCAAAATAAGAAGGAAGAGACGCATGTTGATGTCGGAGCGGCCGGTGGCTGAAGCCCACAAACCCACCAACGCTGGAGCCCACAGGCTCATGACTGAGCGGCCAAACGGGGTCCCGCACGTCAGGGGATGGCAGTGTCCCTGGGCAGCCGAGGAACAGCAGAGCGTCAGGAAAATAACTGCAGGAAAACATCCTTTGCTGAGAGGGGGGAAAAAAAACAGATTTCCTCCCCAGAATTGCCTCTGCGTCTAGCCGGATTTCCTTGTTTATCAACTGATTGGACCTGCGAGTCAGCACATGCTTGGAAACAATACACAGTTACTCAACTGCAATTACGACTCTGTTTGTCAAGCTTGGCAACATTTAATTGTGCCATGTTTGTGCCTTTTCTATTTATACCATACACCCAGTGTCATAGACACAGTTTCGATGGATGGAAGACATTTTGTTATTTTCTTGCCTGCATCGAATCCCTGGAAATTAGTTGTTTAGCTTTGTGTCGTATGAATCGACAAATTTTTCTAGTGGCAGTAAGTTAGATGACAGAATTTTTGAAACAGGATCCCTGAAGCGCTTGTAGAAACTTCATTAAAAGTGGCTCATTGATTAGTACTGCCGCTTAGCACCTCTGGGGTTGGGGGTTTCAGTTGGGGCATGTTCTTTCTATGCTGTGCAAGTTCCCACCAAAGACACAAAGCAAATTGTCTCACAATCACCCGCAGAGTATGATTGTCAGTCTATGAGCCCTGGGATGGATTGACGTTCCATCCAGGCAGTTCCCTTCCCTTCAATTCTTGATTATGATGAATGACCTCATCTTTACATGAATCATAACTTCAGTGTTTGAAAGCTGTTTGCCTCATACCTCTGGGACGTGCGGTGCATGTTTCCTCCAGGAACTCCGGTTTCCCCTCACAGTCCAAAAACATGCCAAGGTTTATTGGAGTTACTGGATTGTCCATAGGTGTGAATGCTGTGTGTGTGAGTGTCATGGGTTGGTGCCCCATGCTGGGTTGTTCCCTGCCTTGTGCCCTGAGATGGATTGGTGCCCCATGCTGGGTTGTTCCCTGCCTTGTGCCCTGCGATGGGTTGGTGCCCCATGCTGGGTTGTTCCCTGCCTTGTGCCCGTAGGCTTTGTGATAGGCTCCAGATTTGGGTGGCATCCCCCCAGCCAGCAGCATGACAAAAGAAATCCATCCACCTAACGTTCAAGCACTTTTCCAGGTCAGAGTCACTGGCAGCCTGGAATCTGGCCCGGGCAGAATAGGGCAGACAGGAAGACAATGAAACTACACAAAAACCCCCAGACTGGGGCGTGTGAGCTAATGGCACTTTGCAGAAGGCCAGAATGTCACCTGGGGGAGGTTTCAGAAGAATTAAACTGGTGTGACAAAATCTGGTTTTAAATATCTAGCCTACAGAAAAAGAGATCCTCAGGTCAACCAGTACCTTACAAATGGTCCTACACTTTTGAGAAACTCACACAGTCAGCCATCCAACGAAGAGCACATTTTGACTTTCGGTCGACACACGTCAGAAGCTGGATCCTAAGCAGACAGGAAATGGCCGAGTGATGAGGCTGTAGCTGCATGTACGGAGGTCCTATATCTGTCAGATGGAGGAGAAAGGAAAAGCTTCCTGCCTTTGTTTTACTCGCTCGAGTTTTTCAGCAAAAAACAGAACAGCAACGAAGAACAAGATGAGCAGTTACAGACCAGCCAGTTTTTCCAAAACTGTAGATCGCCCTCATTGTTCCTGTTTATCTGCGTGCATGTGGATGCCGATGGCAGAGACAGGCACAGAAAGTCAATGAACAGGGCCGAGAGAAAACAAGACACCGCATCACGAGCGAGGAGGGGATGCAATGCGTGTCTTTATTTTGCGTTTCATAGATACTCATCTCTGTTTATTAGACTTTAAATGCCAATAATAATAATAATAATATTTATTGTTTTTTAAAAAGAAGCATGTTCAATTCCCAATCAATGCACTGAGCCAAAAACGCTGTATTCGAAAACACTGACCTGGAAGGTGTTAACATGCGATTATTATGTAAACACAGGAAGTGAGTCTTTCAGTTTCACCTCGACATCCTCTGACTTTAACAAGGCTTTAAATGCACACAGCCAGTACAACAAACACCTTTCAGTCACTGTGTATCCTAATCATTATCATACATTTGTCTTTTCTTAAAAAAAAAACTTAAAAGGTTGAAGAGGTCAACCTTTCATCATAAACTCTGATAAACCTACTACTTAGAATAAAATACAGTTTCTTTTAATAGAAAGACTAGATTACATGGACAAACATGCTTTTTTTTTAAATAATTTACATATTGCAGATTGTACATAGCAGCGACATAACACAGGTTTGAAGCAGCAAAGGGAACAAGCTAATCAAGAAGACCAAAAAATAATAATAATAATAATAATAAAAAACAATAAATATCTAACTCTTGTGGACTCAATTTCCCAGGACGCTTTGTGAGGAGACAGTACAAAAAAAATCATAAATAAGAATGAGGGTTAGTGAAAAATCTTTGGGGACATTTTCCCTTTTTATGGAATGTGAACCTCCTCTCTCAGCCGGTCAGCTCAAGTGGCAGCTCCCTGCTGCACAGCGCCTCCCACTGGCGGGCCAGAAGCGAGATTAACCGCTCACGGCTGTCAGTGCCAGGCACGAACACGCACCACTGCACCTCGTTCTCGTCCACGCCGGGGTACTGCGACCGCCTGCCGGTGCCGGCCTCCTCCTCGGCGAAGTGGTCCATGGTGAGGTGGCAGAGAAGATCCGGGCCGGGGACGTCGTCGAACACCAGCGTCAGTGCCTGAGGGTATGGCTGGTACCCCATCAGCACCCGGTCCAGGTCCCGGATGCGCCGCGCATCTGTCAGCTGGTACTTGTCCCGCTGTGGTGGCTCCTTGGCGAACTCGGGGAGCGGGTAGCTGACGTAATCTTCGTCCAGGAGGAAGACATCGGTGCTGGTGAGTACAAGCGTCTTGGCCTGCAGGTGCGGCGGCCCCTCTGAGGCCGGGCCGGGCCCGTTCACCTGGAATGCCAGCACGTACAGCAGGATGTTGAAGGCCAGCGAGTGTCCAGGGGCCCCCTTCCTGCCTGCCACGATGAAGGTGAGGTCCCCAATCTCCTCTTCGCTGGGATACACGAACTTCACTTTACTCGAGTGCACCAGCTCATAATTTTCCATTTTACCTACCGAAAAGCATCAGTTTGGCTGTTAATTAGGGCGGCATAAAGAAGATAACAGCATATTAACAAGTTATACTTTCACAAAAATCTCCATGGGTCCTACACGAAAATATAATGAAATACTGCAAGTCAATAGTTCTCAGTCCTCCCCCCTGTAAGCCCACATTTTTGGTTCACTCCAACACCTACATTCTGGAGCCTGGTAATCAAGGGCTTTATAATCAGCTGACAAGTAATATCAAGAGTGTAGGTGGGGGGACGGGACAGCCTGTCTGCGAGGGCTTGAGGGCTGTTCTAGAAGGTGTGTGATGTAAATTCATCTGTCTTCATTTCTTCAATACAGGGCTGCAATGAGTCTGGAGGTTATTCTAAGAAACATGGGGTGTGAGGCAGGGGAAATACTGGATGGGATGCCAGCACATCACAGGGCTCACAAACACATACTAAGGATAATTCAGAGTCACCCAAAAACGTTTTTGATGTGTGGGAGGAAACCCGTACAACACCGCCAACCTCCATACGAGCAGAGCTGGAGATAAACTAAGTTTCTGGCTCTTAATCTTAGAGGCATGAGGCGAACGTGTTACCTACTGAACTAAGGAAATGTAAAACTTGTAAAGGATGCAAAAGTATTTTTTAAACGGAGTACCTGATATGCAGCTGGGTTACACACCCTGCACTCCCATACCTGTGTTCTTCTTGCCAAACTGGGTGTAGAAGTCCAGCTCGGAGGGTTCAGGCGAGGGCACCTTCTCCAGCAAGGAGAGCACAGTCATAAGCTGCTGCAGAAAGCGGTGTGTGCTGTAGCCATCCCTCACCAGGCAAGAGATGATGTGGTCGGCTGACGGCCCTGCCGTCGTGAAACGACACGAGACGGGGGCCCTCAGCGTCCGCACGACACTCAGAGGCCAGAACGTTCTGTGGGGGGGGGGGGGGGGGGGGCCCCCACACCGCGCGGCACTCCAATTGCGGTGTTTCTGCGGCCCCCAGGCCCCCCCCCCCCATATGTTCAATGAAATGGTGATGGGGGCAGTATCCTGATTACTCGCTAAATACAGTGATGGGACGATCTCTCTATGATCGGACTGAAAGCAGAAAGCAAATATCCGTGTTTCCTTTACACAGTCATTCCCTCCTGGTACCGCCTGACAGTCCTACGGACCCCTGACTGGCCCGGACATGTGCTGAACCGACCAGAGCCGATTCGTCTCAGTGTCCCCAGTCAGAACACAAGCTGAACTTTTGGCTACTTGGCAGATTCCCGCAGCAAAAAAAAACGACATGATGTCAGTCTGGGGGCCCAGAAGACCCCGGACGGGACTGAAGCTGTTTAAGGTCTCATATTACATTTATCAGCACTGTGGCCTCAATTCGAGTCCCAGCACCGCATCCATTTGCTCAGGGAAAGTACTCTATGTTTCTAAATGTTTCCTCGGACGGCTCCAGATTCCTCCCCCTGTCCAGAAACAGGCAGTTTAGGTTAATTGAAGTGTCGGAATTGGTGTGTGGAAATGCATGCCTGACTGTGGACTATCATCCCATCCATGGTGGCCACTGCCTTGCATCCTCTATGCTCCAGGCTCTCCATGACCCTATCTTGGATGGATGGATGGATGGATTCAATACATAGCCATCCGTCGACTTACATCCGATCATATTTACATCGAACGCCCCATAAGAGCCTTAATAAAATTTATCGTGCCTGCAGCAGACATATTGGGTGTTAGCAGATGTATTTTATAACAAGCAGCATGCGGCACGAACAAAAATAAATAAATAAGAAAGCCACTATAGAGGTTAAGTTAAATGTGTGTGTTATTGTAACTTATGTAACACAGTACGGCAGACCACTCCCCTATAATGATCAGATACATCCAGATTGACTTGCATCCTCACTTCCAGAACACAACCTAGACCTTAGTGGAACGACACCTGTACGCATGGAGATGTCGCGCTTCAAACATCCCCAGGCATGACTGAAAGAACAGGTTACATAACTGTTTTTCACAGGTGGCATCTCTTGTTGCAATTTCCTATTGACGTATCAAATAAATACACTGTCTGATTATGTTGTCTCCTACACCAGATCCGCCTCTTTCTGGAGTTAAAAGATTTATGTTATATTAAAGATTTATGGCAATGCCTTTTATCCATAATGGGAGGCAACTTAAAACATTCATTTAGACATGAATAGGTGATAAACACATCAAAGAGGTTATTATTTATAAGACTTGATTCAGTCCCATTTAAAAATAAACACGCTCATCTAATATTTCCATTGACTTGTTCCAGTGAATGATCTCAACATGTTTTTCTCGTTTGTCTTTCAGCGTTTTCCACAATGACGTTTAACGTCAGCTCTTCTTTTGGTTGTCTGTGATGTTGTTCCTATTTTAATTATTAATCTCTTTAAATGTACTTGTAATTTTGTTGCCTAATCCTTGCTAAGCTGTTTGGGAGAACCAGACCGGGAATGTTGCTATTTAAAATAAACTGAGCTGAGCTCAATTTTTAATGCGGTTTCACTGCCCTTACCATGGAAGGCAACTGTTAAAAACAGCCCACCGTGCGATGGCATGACAGCAGTTTTCTGCCTACCGCATTATATATATTTATATGTCAGGGATGTCTGCTTGCACGTAAGCAATCGCATCCTGTGGAAATAGCACTAAACGTCAAGATGTTAAGAAGCAAAGAATACCCATTATTCAAAGAAGGCTAATCCCGCTGGATTTCTTGCCATATTACTGCAAAATCGTGACTTCAACCCAGAATGGCCAAAACCATTAATGATGCCTCTCAAACTTCAAAGACGTGACACATAAGCTTTGGAAATTAAGCTTATAACTAAAAGAGGAAACCAGTACCAACCAGCTGTACCGGAACATATGAGTCACTTCCTTCGGTACTGAATAATCACCATGTTATCTATATTTCTACGATTATAGACCGTAATTATCCAGGTCTATACAGTTAGACAATGTAAAAGGGTGTTCTGATTCAAACCCTTACACTTAGAAGCAATATTTAGAATAAGCCATTGTCTCCCACGTTTCTCTCGAAAATAAAGCCGTTATTTTCCATTTTATAAATTCTGCCTAGATGCATTCTATCATCGCCTCCTAAATTAGCCGCGGAGTTGAACTCCGCACGCGCTGCTCCCCACGCCGCGCGCCTCCCGCGCGACATCACCGCCGCTCCGCGCTGGGAAGCGTCATCGCACCGCAGAGGCTGGCCATTGAACATTTTCATGCTCTGTACGGACAAGCAAGATAATAGTGTTTAAAAACGTGCATTTAAAGGGAATTAGTTCCTCAAAACGTGCAAATTAAAATAAATAGTATATACTGCAATCCATCCATCCATGTTCCAACTGCTGCATCTGGACGTGCTTCCGGGGGCTGGGGGGACTTTCCCAGGCAGTATATTTTTTCTTATTATTAGGGCTGTTTCGTCTCTGTCATCATTCTATCAATAAGGCGGGGGGCATCATATTTTCTCACTTAACTAATTCCATAGGCCAGTTGTCCCATCTTAAAGTGTATATTTGAAAACCCATTCTGTTTTGATACTTATTCTGTGTTTGTATTTCTATAGGCCTCCTATATCACGTTTAAAACAACTAGGACAACGGGGACCGATTTTACTGACCATTTTTACGAACCTCATCGCACCTGATTTCCCCATTGTTCCTGTACTCTGAGCACAATGAACAATACCAACATCCATATTATAATGCAAATGCGGCACTTCAAAGAGGACTGCTGGTGCAACTGTCTTAAGGGAATTAAAGGTAAAAGCTCACTTTCCCAGAAAAACCATTAAGGGAGCATATGGACACACAGCGGTGATTTTATGAGTACATTATTCCACACAACAATCAAATTATCTCCCATATTAAATTTATATGTGTACCAGGGTGCGAGTTAAGTGGCTCTATGTTTGTCTATCGCCTGTTTTCCATCCCAAGAAAATGCAACTGCAAGCTTTCTGAGAGATGCTAATGGGTCATTGCCTCGTGTTATTGATATCTCCATATGCAGTATTATGGGGTGTTGCTGTGTTAGTATGCTAACCTTCACTTTATGGCTCTGTTGCAAATGTAAAAGGCAAGGGAAGGAAATTACAACACATTAAAGCAATTTCAGGTTGAGAGCAGCAAAGCTGCGGAACTCTACTCTTAAAGGGATTGTAGGTCATTAACAGATATTTGGCTCCCCCCAGTGGTTGATTGGCAGTATTACTACTAAAAAAATCTACCAAAAATGCAATAGTTCAGTCTTTCTTTCGACAGGTTCATTAATACAATCGAAAACCAATATTCTGCATAATGAACACAATCCAGGAGAAAAGTGAAAAAGGTCTCCCGCAATGTGGCAAGGACCTATAAAAGTCAACAGGTGCGTTTCCTGTTAAAAAAATAAATGTTTAATTCATGCTAAGTTTTATTCTGAGATCGTGGGTAGGATTTGGTAGAAGCGTAGTCTTTCGCTGAGGACCCGACAGAGACACTCAGAGTGTCAGTTCGTGGAGATGAGGGTGTGAGACAAGCTTCACCCCCTGGCACAGATGGCATCCACGCTTGAAAGAGAGAACTGCTACTGAGCAGTGCCGGGTGTGACATACTTAGAAACATATGGCGGCTAGTATAGCAGCATCAAAGGTTTGTTTATCCCAGGCTAGGATATTCCCTTCATCCATCCATCCATGTAGAGATATGTCCCTTACTTACGATTGGATTTCGTTCCGGCAGACAGGCCAAAATTCGAATCAGACGGAATAGGATAATCGATTATTATACATAAGTAGGATAATCGCACAAACTTTTACGTGTGAGAAGGATGCTGGGAGATGTGTGTGAGGCTCGGATGGTGACGCTGATATACAGTACAACTTTCCCGCTGCAACTATCGTACTGCACGCAACGCGCATTAGGTGGCGTAGCGCTACCGGGCGCACAGCTGCCAGAAATGTAATTTAACCAACATTAACTTTAAAAAAAATAATTTCGGTCGCATGTGTAAGTCGTCGTGAGGAGCACAGATTATAAGTCGGGGACAGTCTGTGTATAATAATGTATCACAGTTGGGATTCAGTTTGTATTTTAATATTCACGATAAGGTTATGCTCCGGTGTAGAGTTTGAATATTCTCCTGGTGTCATACAGGTTACATCCCACAGTTCAGAGATTAAGCGAATCGGCTTTTGTAAATCCATTCCCAGTGATGGACTGCAGCCTGTCTCATTCGGATCAGTGGTTGGAGGATCCATGCAACAGCTAACAGACTTGTCAATACCCTGAACCGTAGGCGATTCAACCGAGGACGTAAGACGTGCCGTTGCACCCCCTACTGGTCAGATGATATTTCAACACATTTCATATAAGATTACATGATATTGTAAATTTATATTTGATAATTGTGGCTTGTGTTAATCATATTAATGTGTAATTATAATTTATTGTAAATGTATTTACTGGTTGGCCTCTCGCCTTGGACCCTTTGGGAGAAAAGCATAGTCACCTATGCCAGTTAGCCTTAGCAGAAAACTGTTATTCATTTAAAGAGTAATGAGAAAGACTGTATTCAAGACACTGGAGGGACATAAACATCTGTGATCCTATTTTCCATTGCATTTTGTCCTTAACTCCACACAGCAGCATTTTCAATTCACTGTAAGGCAGACAGCGTAGGATTCACTGTCCCTGAAAGTAAGGCACTGCTGTTTATCTGCTGTAAACAAACTGATGCATTGGGAACAGGCAGAGGAGACCAGTGGCCTGTACTACGAAGCGGGGTTACTGGCTTATCGGGGTAATTTGTCGGATTTAAGGTGGTCTGGGCAAAATGTAAGTGAACGAATATGAAGTCCATTTCAACTGTGGTACCTTAAATCCGACAAGTTACCCCAATAAGCCTCACCAATGTCTACTCATTCTCTATCCCACAGTCAATCAACCAATAGTCCTTTACATAGCACAGGCTTAACCAGAGGGTTTACAAAGTGCTTTACGGACATTTTAAAAGAAGAAAGAGAAACAAATTAAAACAAGGACACAAGAAAATAAAATTAGGACAAAAAGAAATAAATATATAATATGTGACCAGAACCACAGGACTTTAAACACCACATACCTGTATGGGACTTTAACCCCTCCCTCACAGGGGACTCGAACCTCTATCCCACAGGGGACTCTAGGCTCTACATCACAGGTGACTCTAACCCTACCTCACAGGGGACTCGTGTCCCTACATCACAGTGGACTCTAACCTCTATCTCACAGGGGACTCTAGCCCTTACATCACAGGGGACTCGTGTTCCTACATCACAGGAGACTCTAGCCCCTACCTCACAGGTGACTCGAACCGCTATCCCACAGGGGACTCTAGGCTCTACATCACAGGGGACTCGTGTCCCTACATCACAGGAGACTCTAGCCCCTACCTCACAGGTGACTCGAACCTCTATCCCACAGGGGACTCTAGGCTCTACATCACAGGGGACTCGTGTCCCTATATCACAGGAGACTCTAGCCCCTACCTCACAGGTGACTCGAACCTCTATCTCACAGGGGACTCTAGCCTCTACCTCACAGGGGACTCTAACCCTACCTCACAGGGGACTCGTGTCCCTACATCACAGTGGACTCTAACCTCTATCTCACAGGGGACTCTAGCCCCTACATCACAGGGGACTCGTGTCCCTACATCACAGTGAACTCTAACCTCTATCTCACAGGGGACTCTAGCCTCTACCTCCAAGGAGACTCTAGGCCCTACATCACAGGGGACTCATGTCCCTACATCACAGGGGACTCGTGTCCCTACCTCACAGGGGACTCTAACCTCTATCTCACAGGGGACTCTAGCCTCTACCTCCCAGTGGACTCTAGCACTTACCTCAGAGGGGAATCTAGCCCTACCTCACAGGTGACTATAGTCTTTACCTCGCTGGGGACTGTGGCTGAGTGTAATGTCCAACAGCCCCTCATCAGTACATACAATTAAGATAGCCAAGTGTGGGGTATGAAATGTATACAGTAATACGAGATGAATCGGGGCTACAACCACCTAGGCTTAGGGTTAGAAAGAGTATGGAATTTTCAGGCATCAACATGCGTTTTCTTTAGGTAGGTCTGGGCCCACGTAGGATGGGAAACAACAGTTTGGTATGCTTAAGTAGCATATTTCCTATTTTTCAACAGCCTGTTGTTTTACCATAAGGCCCCAAATTAGGGTTAGGGTTAGCAAACTGAGGCTAGGGTTAGGGTTAGAAAATGTCTGACATTTTCAGCTTTCAGCATGTGTTTTTATGACAGTTCTGCTCCCCCATAGGATAGGAATCCACAGTTTAGCATGCTTTAGTTGCATACTTCCTACTTTCCTAAAGCCTGTTGTTTCACCATAAGGCCCCAAATTAGGGTTAGGGTTAGCAAACTGAGGCTAGGGTTAGGGTTAGAAAAAGCATGGCCTTTTCAGGCCTCTGGCCAATCAGAATTAGTAATTATTAAACTAACTACCCAAGAGAACTGAGAACAAGGCCTGGGTTTCGAATTGAGGTCCAGGGTTGAATAGCTCTGCTCTACAGTCTTTGATGGATGTTTGCACTCTCACTTCATTCGGCTGTAGTAGACGCCATTTCATTGGTTCATTACAGCATGCCGACTGGCCAATAAAAGTTCTTTTAAACAAGACTTGTCAGACTTGTACGGGTTGTTGTTTTGCTAGGAAACCTTGACTGGAGTGATCTATTACACCCAGGAGGGACAAGCTGACTGCCTGCAGGCAGCAAACTGCTGAGCTGCATAGAGCCGCTAACAAACATTAGCTTTGAAAGGGGGTCCTCCTGCAGGTGACCTCGCTCGCGGCTGAGCGCTCGCGGCTGCGGTTAGTGTGGCAGGAGGGAGGATTCGGACGGTTGGTTTTAATGTCAGGAACTCCAGTGACACACTTTCAGAAAGGAAAGCGGGGCGCGGGAGCCAAAAGCAGGGCAGTGAAGGCGCAGACTGATTCTATAGACTAATTTCCTGTGCACGTCTATATCATATATTACGGCTTCCTATACAGCAGGACTCTTCAAATCCTCAATTCCAAATCCAGGCCGAGTTTTCAGTTCTCCCAGGTAATAATTACTGATTCTGATTGGTCAGAGGTTTCACACCTGGCTCACAGATAAAGGAAGGCTGGAAAATCAGCAGGGCCTGGACCTCGAGGACCATGATTTGAATAGTCCTGATATACAGGAAGGAACTGACATCTCCAGAGAAGTCCAAAACCGTCGAGTCAGCAGGATTTCTTATTATATTCTTATAGCTTTGGCACCAATACCAATTCTGCTGCAGGTGACCTCTGAACTTAAACAACAGGGTCTGTCAAGTCACACTGAAAAATCATTATTTTCAACCTTCTCCGATTAGCTTAGTCCATAAAAGACCCTTAAATGAAGAGCAAACATCCAAAACTCACTCAGATCATGTTTGGTTGTGTTTTAGGTAGCCTGAAGTCAGGTTTCCTGATCACATGTTACAGTATCGGGAACCAAATCTCACTCAGTCCTCGTGTAACCTAATGAAGAAGTTTACTTAAATTTCCAAATGTTTACAGAAATTCTCAGTAACATATCATATGGACTGATGGAGCTTTAGAAATCTGCTCTTTAGTTGTGGGTAGCGAATGGTGACGGTTCTACTTAAAATGCCTCGTGGAGCGATGAGTATTTGATTATGTATTTAAACATAGATGGATTTATCTCGTGTAATCACATTTCACATAGGCCTATGCACTGTGAGGCGCTGTGGCTGCCTTTCTCCAGTAACTACGCACTTCTCTGCAAATCCATCAACCAGTTGGTTCAGCTACCCCGTCTACAAATGAAGCGGAGAACAGCTGACCTGCAGCCAGTGCTGTGTTATTCTGCCATCTTAGGACTATTAGGAGGGAGCAAAAAAGTGGACTGTCTGGGAGGGTGCTGGGAGGGAGCAAAAATGTGGACTGTCTGGGAGGGTGCTGGGAGGGAGCAAAAATGTGGGCTGTCTGGGAGGATGCTGGGAGGGAGCAAAAATGTGGACTGTCTGGGAGGGTGATGGAAGGGAGCAAAAATGTGGACTGTCTGGGAGGGTGCTGGGAGGGAGCAAAAATGTGGGCTGTCTGGGAGGGTGATGGGAGGGAGCAAAAATGTGGACTGTCATGTAACAGGGTCATGTACTGCAAAATTAACGCAATGCACTATATGGACAAAAGTATTGGGACACCTATAGTAATTACAGGACCTGGCCGCATAAGCCACACCCATTGCTAACATACAGGTTAGTAATTAAACCCAGCCACGCCCGACACTGAAACCCATCTACTGAACCAGGGACTTAAACCGACAACCTTCTGATTACAGACACAATGTCTTAACCCGCTTAGCCAGACACCTCTGAGAATCAGTGACTTGTTCTTTGACCAATGAGAGCCAGCTTCACTAACAAAGTCACATTCCATTGGTCCCACTCCAGCATACTGGTAATGAGCTCATGACTTGTTTATGACACCAAATTCCTAATGAAGAGTTAATGCGCTATGGCAGAGTTATTTCAGCATATTTTTCATGCAATGACTTGCACAACTCTGTGTAAATAAGGATGCATAGCAGAACTATATGCTGAACGCAACACAGTGTGGCCCCCGACCAAAACATCTGAGAATCTGAACCAGACTGTATTTTAGTCATATATTTACTGATAATATCGATAGGTTATATACATTTTTTGGCTGATTTCTTGGTCGAATTGTAAACATTGCTACATTTTTTTTTGTTTGAAGGCGTATTGAGTATATGGCCTACAATCTAATCCGAAGCGTGTTGTGGATTTTAACCATTTGCGCACCTGAGTATTTTAATTGCCCATCTCATAAGGTACCATGCACAGAGGCACAACCGCCGCGGGGGGTGAGGGCGCAACGCTACGTGCCACGTGACACATTCAGATCGCCCGGTTTTGTAAGCGATATTTCTATTATGGGAGTGACAACAGCTCTGATGAAAATACCACAATGGGATCTTCAGACAGAAGTGTCAGGAAATGACAAGATCCCACAAGTTGCTTACTGTGTGGTAATTATAGCCATTAGACGATAATGTTCCAGTTGCCTCTGTTTCTCTTATGGGAGCGCGCCATCGAATACTGCGAAACAAGCCCCCCAGCTAGCAAATGAAAACCAGAAACGCTCAACCAAATGCCAAAATAGCGTTTTTTTATACAGGCTGTTATGCAACCCGTTCCCTAGAAAACAACTGGCACATTTGTGCGCTGAAAACTGTTACTGGATCTAAAAAGAGGGGGGGGGGAACAAGCGAAGCCAAAAACAATTATTTCAGTTCAACGAAGGAAAGGACAATATTGTTGTGTAATATTTCTGCAATAAATATATAAAAAATAAAATTATACAGATAGATAGATGATAGATAGATCATGAATAATTATTAAATAACTAAATGCTTCATATTTAAATTATACATTTAAATTATTTATTAATCCTCTACATGATTACAAGATGTACAATTGTAAATAGCGAAGTCACTGAGAGGACTATTTCATAAATACTTCCCCCTTGATTGTGACAATGTTAATTGTGAGGGGTGCCCGTATGTGCGACCGGCCCGGCTCCGCTTTGTGTGTGGAGCGGAGGCGCACGTAGCCGGCGTAGCGGCCACCCAGACCAGACGACACGGCCCGGGAGGCGGAGCTGCAGCCGTTCAAACAGGATCATTATGCCGTGCAAATGTAACATCCTGCCCCCGTCTCTGTTTTGCTTACTCGTCTGTCGGCCTCGATTCGATTTACTGCTACATATTTGCTTATTTCGGCGGGATTTATGATGCGTCCGTATTGCATTTCTGGAGTCTTAAAACAACGACATCGACTGAGTAGTATTTGCTTTTTTTTATAAAGTTTAAATGCGACCCGCTTTTTTTTTCACCATGGCAGGGATGAATATCTGAACTTAAATGCGACGCTCAGGGCGGGAGGGTCTTCTCTTATTTTCGTGCGAGGAGGTAAGCCCGATCGCTCATGGGAAATAACAAAGTAAAGTAACATTTGGCTTTGTGTTTTGGTTGCTAACGGGCTGTCCCGCCCACAGTCTGCAAAACCTGCTACTTTCTGGCTCTTTGCAACATTGTTGCGGAAGGCGGTCTATATGTAGGAAATACAGGATCAGTTCAGTGTTTATGTATACAAAAATGCAACTTCTCTAGTCAATTCAAACACCAACTTTTAGATTTATATGCTTAAACATTTGAAAAGTTTAGGCATTTAAAATTGAGCTACCTATTCGATAAGCGCCGAAAGAAATTGTTACTCTTATCTTACCGATGACATTTTCCAGCATTATGATACTTGGGGCATTGTAAACAATGCATGTATGTAAAACTGAAGTTTTGTTACATTTCTTCTTTGTTACAGTTCGCCATAATCTCCCCCTACCACCCTATGTAAAATACTCCACATTTTAAGGTTTCTTTGAATTTTAAATCTGTTATTTCCAATAATTAAGGACGTTATGAAGCATTCCAAGTGATTCCTGGAACGTTATTACAAAATGTTTGAGGGACATCAGCATCGGGGTGATCCGATTTACTTACTTTATTTGGAAGAATATTCGACCATGAACGACAGAGGACCCAGGCAGGACACAAACCGCTGATAAGATAGGACAGTCCGTGGCTACAACATATGAGCTAAAGTCCTGGAATTTAGAGAATTTCTGAGACAGCATCAAATTGCTGCATGCTTGACTGAAATTTTAGATACAGTAGCAATTTTACAGTTATGTACACGACCCGTTTACAGAGAACTTTATCACAGTTCATTTTTTAAAGCGCTCATATGCGTTAAATAGTGTGAAAGTGTTAACGGCTATTAAAGTATTTTCGTAACAGTCCATAACCGTATTTTAATAGGCCTACACGCAATGATATACATCCTGGAGTGTTATTTAAATGTTATGAGACCCGAGCCTGGTCTTGTCTTAGCACACCTTCTGGTTTGTTTATTAAAATAACGTTTTTCAGGGTACAAGGTGACCGACATTTTGTGTCTGTGCAGGAGCCCGTGACCCCGGGAAAATCTGGCTTGCCCCAAGGTACCGATGAAGTACCAAGAAAGTGCAGAGTGTCGCCGCCTGGCGACGTTGCTCGAAGACGCGCTCGCTCGGGAACGGCGTCTGTGGAAGGCGCCAGTTTTTAAAAACGACCGCATTCAGGTTTCTGTCTTCTGTCGTCAAAAATGAACGGAAGGCAAATAGTTTCACATGTAGATATTTGCAAGCAACCTGCGTGCAAATTTCCATGCTTGTTTCTGTTTCGCAGGGCACGGACATATCTTCTTTCCAACACCAGGATGCCATTTTGTGGATGGACGAATTGAGCCAGCTGTTTAAGTTCTGCCCAGAAACATTCGCCCTTGGGGTGAGCATTTTCAACAGACTTCTGGCATCAGTGAAGGTGAGGCTTTATTTAGTTTGGTTGCTTAAGAACCTCACATTTAAATTCTAAATTAACCCTCGCAAATTTCTTCCTTATTACAGGCACAGCAAAAATATCTTAGGTGCATTGCCGTAACATCACTAATTCTTGCTGAAAAAATCAACGAAGAAGATGAGGTAGGTTTTTGTCCCAGAGAGAAATGTTACTTTCAGTTTCTAGACACTAAAAGTTCAAAGTATAAACAAGAGTCGTTTATTCAATCCAAGTGAACACATTCCTGAATATAAAAAAATAACAGTACAAGATGTTCATTTAAGAAAATCAGTATTTATTGGGTGCTTTTTTGGCCTGTTGGACCAGGTGATTGCGTCAGTAAAGGACTTCGTGAATCAGAGTGGATGCAACTTTTCAACAGCAGAGATTGTTCGCATGGAGAGGATTATACTGGACAAGCTTCACTGGGACCTATACACCGCGACAGCAATCGACTTCATTCATATCGTAAGGGATCATCTCCGTTTTCCCCATTTGAACCAAGAGAGCAAAAAAAAAAAACAACGTACGTTGGAATGTATAACACTGAGTTTCTTCAGGAGCACGGCTACAACCACGTTCTTGGTTGGATGCACTGCATTAAAATATGGCACTGCGAATTGTAAATGGTCCGTCGCAAGTTACTGCTCTGTGCTCAGTCTGTGCAGTTTACACTATTTGTAAAATACTCCAATTGGCCAAGGCACCTTCAATCGAGACCTGTAATTACGAAGACTAACCACAAAAAGTTTAGAAAAGAAAAAAAAATACTCTGTATTCGATGCCTGCTACATCAAAATAAGAAAATAAAGCTTTAGGAATTTAAAAATTCTAAATGGTATCTTTTGAACTTTTTAATAGGAAGTAAAAACTGAAGATTACCTTTCATCGATTCCATCTGTTAATGGTATTCAAACTATTTGTGAACGATGTTTCAACCTACTGTTACCTTCCCTATAACCATTCAACATACTCCGGAGAAGACTGTAGATGTGATATATTTCTATGAAAACAAACTGAATCCTGTTTTTGAAAGGAATACCATAGTTGATCTTTAAAAAAATGTCTGTTCTGTGGCGTAAAATATGTACAAAATATAATCTAATACTACTGATCTAGGGGAAACTTTTAGATATTATAGTTGGCCTGCTTTTAAAATTTTACTTGCAAAGTTTGTAGTTTGTCTTTCCTAGTTCAATACTGACCTAAATATTATGTATTAAATTTTGCTAAAAATAAAATTCTCAGTAACTACTCTACTACTCCAACATGTACAATTTACTGTATATTCGTAGGGGTCGTATCCTCGAATTCTGTAGCTATGGCTTATTTGTTAAATTGCACAATCACACCGTTCTCAATCCAGAGTAAACAATTCTGACAGAAAAGACACTCGGGCTGGGAGGGGGGCGGAAACGGGAACTGGCAGATACAGGAACACGGACAGAACCAGCGATCAACGTGACAGGTTGAACGGTCCTTTAGTTCGTCGGGACGGACAAGCACACACACGTGGTAGCGAGGAAGGATAGACACCCCTGCCAGGGAAGGGTGAGGGAGCAGGAATGGAGAGTCCACCACTAGTAGGAGGGAATGCTGGGTCGTCGAGGAGGAGCGATCAGCTGATGGGTCCCTGTGTTCTGGTCTCCCTTGGCGACGGCCGCAGTTCCACGCCCTGGTGACATCCGGACAGCCGCGCCTACCTCATCGCCGCCATCAGAGGGAGCCCTTCTTCCACACTGCGCTCTGGATCAGGCAGGTGCAGCACTGCATGGCCTGCCACCAGCTGTCGCAGTTCAAGGGCTCCACGCTGGCCCTAGCGATCATCACCTTGGAGCTGGAGAGAGCGGCACCCGATTGGTTCTCGGTTTTTACAGACCTGCTGAAGAAAGCACAGGTAGGTGATCCAGCTTCACCGGAAAACTACAGAGGATCTGTGCGGAATAGCCAGTCTGCTTTCGGTAAACGCACAGCTTTTACTTACAGTGTAATGAGTCCGTACGTCTGCATGCTCACTTTCGTTTTAACCTGCTCAGTGGGTTAGGATGCTGTCTGCGATCGGAAGGGTGTTGGTTCAAATCCTGAAATCGACTCGGTAGTTTCACTGTTGCCCCCCTGAGCAAGGCTCTTAATCCTTGATTGCTCCAGGGACTGACTGGCTGTTTCTCAAAATGTACATAATGTTTCTAAGCATCTGCTAAAAAACCTAATGAGGATGTATGTGGCTTAAGAGAAAAATGGAACAGTGTACTTTTTTCCCCTGCCTGTTATTATTTTTCCCCACTTTCTTCCATGTATTCAACCCTCCAGGTCGAGAGTGCAGAGCTGATCCGCTGTAAGGAAATGGCGGACGAGCACCTCTCGGGCCAGGAGTTGACGTTGCTGCCCAATGCCCTGTACATTTTCGACGGTGGCAGAGTAGCCCGTGGTCGCCCGGAGTTGGCACCAGGGGGCGCCTGGGAGCGAGTGAGCCACACGGATCGCAGGAGGCGGAGCCAAGCTCAGAAGAGGGAGAAGGACGCGGCCGAGTTCTACGACGGGTTCGGGTGCCTGTACGACCAGGGGGTGGCGCCGGCGGACATCGCGGGTGACCCCCCAGGAAGCTACACGCCGTGTCCCCCTCTCCAGCCCCCTGTCAGCTAAGCTGAGCAGAGACACTGGAAGTGATAATGAGATTACGAACTTTGCTCTCTCGGAAATACTGCATTTGCCCATAAGCTTATTTTTAAATTTTTTAAAGAGGATTCCTGTCTTTATCATGCAATATTTATTAACCACAATACTGTCGCTTTATTGTATACAAAGCTTTGAATTTCACATTTCGTTTTTTTTTTTTTACGTGGCACCTTTTAAAATAACCTTCGTCGGTTGTTATAGTCAGCAAAATAATTCAGTTGTTGACATTTGTAGGAATTACGCCGTTCAGATTTGCCTCGGAGGCCATGTACGTTTTCTAATGGCCTCATCCGTAGAGTATTACGCAATACCAACATTTCATTGTTCTTTTATTGTATAATGATAGTGTACTTCCTTTTTATACTGTATTACGTCGTAAAGAACTTGTGAATGTTTCAGTACAAGGCAGCTAACGTTTGCAAAGGTCTCAACTCATTAACCAAACTCACTTGTCATTACAGCCTGTAGTTATTTTTTATAAAAAAAAAAAAAAAGTGGACAAATGTGTCCAAGCCATCATTCCGCAAACTATTTCAATATGAAATATTTGCGAAGGGGCATTTTCTCTCACTCCCATGTGCTTATGATTTTGTATTTTGCGAGCGAATTACAATGTTTATGGTGTCCTCACGGTGGGGGGGCGTCTATGTGCCAGTTTTGCTTAATCAAAGCCCTCGTTTGGACATACTTAATTTAACCTGTTTTTTTTTTCTTGTTATTAACTACAACTTAAGCTCCAAGCTGAATGGAATCCAGATCGTTCTCGCGTAACAGAAGCCAAGTAATTCCCGGATACAGACGAACCCCAAAAATCTCCTGCACTTTAGCATTTTTGTAAAGTAACAAGTACTTTTTTTAAAAAAAAATAGTCACAGGAAAAAATGTCATTTCCACATTTAGACGTTATCTATATCCATCTTCCAAACCGCTCATCCTACTGGGTCGCGGGGGGTATTTAGACGTTATATTGAATTAAAATAATCAAATTAGAAGTAGGCTTGCGATATCTGCAATGAGCAGACTAGGGTAAACAGGCTGGGGAAAAATCATTCCGTGACAGCGGCGGACGGCAGCTGGTCACCGTGCCGGCTTGCGTTAGCAGAACCGCTAAACTAGCAAGGCTGGGGCACCACATAAACATCACATTGCCTACACAAATACCATAACTGGTTTTCCCTCTAGTTGAGCAGCATCGGCAAGAATTATGTAAAACTTGCCCTTAAAGAAAGTGATATGAAGGATTAACTTCGCGGCTGAATGCTTTAATGGGTGTATTTATATGACAATAAGGGTCGGGCATTTTATTCCCACCGTATTTATAGTCGCTTGGTTGAACAGAATAACCGCAGGGTTGCCAACTTCGGTCAGCTGGCTGGCGTGAGATTTCAGCTCGTTGCAAGTCTGCACACACATGCACACGTACTTGCATGCATGTAGAGATTTATTACCTTGTAAATTATCCGTAGGGTTTGCGAGCTACCTCAAATTTTTTAAGTAGCTAATTAGGTTTATAATGGAATAATAGACTTGCCATAAGATTCCTCGCGTGAGAGTCACGACGGATGCGCGAGACCTGGCAACCCTGCTGCTGCCTTTTGACACTAAATGCCGCAGATATATTTTTGACACTTGAATGCGCATATTGTTTATGTCCAATACAATCAGGTTTATGCTTAAGCAGCGAATCACACAACCAGCATTTCAGCGTAAATTTGGTATCTCTAAACATTATACGCTTAATGCAATACTTTTCCATTTGCATCGTGCGATCAAGCAAAAATCACATACATACACCAGTTACAGGAAACCAACTTTTTGGTATACTGGGGAAATGAATAAAAATGACGCTATAGATAAAAGGTATGGCACATTAAATTGGCCTCTACAGCAGCAGAACTTCCGCCTACTGTGCTAACAGTTGCTAATTATAGAATTGATAGATTTTTGTTTGTTATATGGTGATCGATATGGTTGTGTCATTAATATTGGCTACAAGTTTGAAATATCAAAACTAATCAAGGTCCCTCCACCCATGAAATGTGAAATTCGTTCGTGGAATTCTAATCGCACTTCCTATCACTTCTCTTCGACTTCCTGGGACGTCCTGGAGTGAAATTCAAATGCCAGAAAATATCCTTAAGTCAATTACGAATTAGTAAATAGACTCCAGCCATGGGCTGACATTATTTAAATGCTCCAAACTATAAACATAGAAATTCAACACTTGGGATATCAGGCCATGCATACTCGCCTACAAACACAAACCACTTGGCACCTGGCCAGCGCAGGATTAAAGGTACAGCATTGAATTTATGGACTAGAAGTTTTTTTTGCACTGATTTTTTTTATTATTATTAGCAGTAATACTGCATTTATTTATATATAAAAAAATGCACACATCCAATGAATGGCCTCTATTCGGTCAGGTAGAACAAACAACTTACCACCTCATACCGCCTAAAAGTATCGAGCATAGCCGTCATTCTCCCCCAGTGACTCAGTGCCCGGCACCAGTATGACACATGGCACATACCAAACCACCACCCATCCCTGGCAGTCCTGCCTCACATACTCACACACCACGGCCGCGCGACCGCAACAAAGCCGGCGGAACGACCACATGAGCCGAGACAGACCGCTTCGTTCACCCAAGTCACGTGACACGCTCTGGAGGTTCCGATTGGCACAAAAACGCGGGAAGAGGGCGCTTTAAAGTCGACCAGACTGGAATTTCGGCCGAACTAGCAGGCCTGGTCGTCACGTTAACGCGGCAAACTCCGCAATCCCTGGAGCAAGGAAAGTCTTAAAAGCAGGCACATTATGACCACTTACAAAAGGTGAGGGTTTTAACTTTATTTTCAATGAAAGTGAGTACAACTCATCGCTCCTCTTTTACAGTTTATATACCCGGAAAGCCCACCGGCCGACTAGACCGCCGTCGTCAGCCACTGCCTGTAGCACTAGTGCTGTGAAGTGTCTGTTTTATGCACCCTGTGATAAACATTGCTTAAAATATAACATTGTACACTGACGTTTTGTGCTGAAAAAAGTAAGAAAATTATTTCTAGAGGAAAGATAGGTCTTTATATATACATTGATACTCCTTGATTAATATAAAACCAGCACCTGGTTAATGTTTAATGGATATGGTGACTAGCAGGAATGTACAATTCATGTTAAGGATTGGTCTAGCCCCATTTTGAAAAAAGTAGCCTGTCAGACACTACGTTAAGTCTTTTACTATGCATAGTACGTCGTCGGTTCACAAATTCTGAGGAAAAAGTTGCCCAAAAAAAAAAGTACCAAGTATCTAAAATCCGTAGTCCGCTATTTTGCTTTCGTGAGCCACATACAAAACAGGTTTCCATGACGTTAAAAAAACGTTCAAAGTAAATGAAAACATGACTGATCTTAAGTGGCAATTCTACCCACCCGTCAGTACCCACAACGCACCAGTCACACTGTCCCTCCTACTTCTCATCACCGTCTTTGGTCCACTTACATGGTGTCATGAAAGAATGTTAAAAAAAAAAAAAAAAAACACAAAAATGTTCACGTTGCTATAGTGATGAAAGTCAAATCCGTGACCAGCCTGGGATGTGGAGGCCATAAATTAACTGAAAGAAAGAAAAATGACAAAATATAACAAAAACAAATAAAGGAAACGAAAGCACTGATGGAGTTAGAACGTTCAATCAAAAGCTGTTAGAAAAACTGTCGTGATGATTTAACGTTACACATTACTGATGTCGGAGTTTATACATGGAGGATAAGATGAATGGAGATGATTAAGGGAAACAAAGCATAATATTTTATGGACAAGTCATGCTTTTGCCCTACTTTCCCTATAGATGGCACCACAGATCTACGTATTCCAGAAAACTGGGCAAAAAACATTTGCTTACATTTTAGGGCAGGGTTCCCCACTTTCGGTCCTAGAGGGTCAGTCTGTAACACAGTTCGCAGATTTCCCTGCTCATGCACACCTTATTCAGCTCACCAGCCAATTGCTAGGTTTAGTAGGTGTGTTTGAGCAGGGAAATCTGCAAACCGTATCATGGACTGGCCCCCCAGGACCGGACCTGGGATCCCTGTTTTAGGGCATGAAACCTGTTACTGGCAGAAAAAAAAAAGAAGGTATTTCTAATGAATAGTAGGGCCCGCCGATTATATCTAAACCTTCAACTAATTGAGACTGGCATGCAGTAGAAAAGCATATCCCTGGACTGTGGGAGGTAATCGAAACACAGGGGCTGGGCGGTTTCTAGAATGTTCATAGCATATCAATACATTTACATAATATATATTATTACATCTCTATCAACATATTTTCAAAACAAGATATGGGATGACACAATCCGATTATATGGATATACTTTTGTGTCATGTGTTAAAATTAGGCCTCTTAAAATATTTTGAAGAGAGATCAACATTAGAGCTTTAGTCGTGACAGCACACGATCCCAGAATTCACATCTAAAAATCTAACCACTGTTTAGTTTTCAAGGGGAATGGTGAGGAATCACTGTTATATCTTACATGTGGTTCTGATTTTAAACTGAACATTTGGTACACTTCGTAGAAAATACTGTGCATCGCTAATCTTGGTCCTTTTCTTAATGTGTAAGCAACATTCTCATTACAGTGAAGGGAAGAAGGATGCAACAGCCCCCGGCACAGATGGAGATAAAGGCACAGATGAGACAGTGAGGGGGGATGACAGAGATGGAACAAATAAATATCTTTACTTACTTCTTCCTGTCTTTGTCCTTCCTGAGGGGCTGCTGTAACCCTTGTAAAGACTGGGCCTGCAGAGTCTCAGTAGCCACCTTCTTCCTGTTGAAGGCGTTCATTTCCTCCTCGAGGTCCCGTCTCTTTTCTTCCACCTTCCTCTTCTCTTCCTGATGCATCCTCTTCAGCTGCTCAAACTTTTCATGCAACTGCAAAAAGCAGGAGCGGACCACCGGGTCCGCGACATCGAACCAATCACATCCGTGCCTTTGTGATGTTTGCGCATCTGATTGGCTGGTTCATGCGTCGAGAAGTGACCCCGCCCCCCACCGTTAGATCTGCTGCATTCTCACCTCCCTCTCCTTCTCCTTCAGCTCAGCCTCGGTTTCCTTCACCTTATTGACGAACATCTGTCTCATCTCTTCCTCCTTGCGCTGAAGGTCCCCTAGGAACTCCTTCCTCTTGGCCTCGTACGTCTCCTGTAAGCTGCAGACAGCAAATGTGGGCCGTCACACCCCCTATCTACTCAGACCAGCACAACCAACGATCGTTTCAAAACATGCAGGCAAACAAATTAAACGAAACAGCATTCGTCTGAGCTTTACACATGCAAGAGATACAAGACAATAATGATTAAATCGATATTAGGGCTGCACGTTCTCACACTGCGATGTGAAATTTCCACGAGTAATACAGATATCTGTGAAGTGAAAACGGGAGATGAAATTAACCAAATTTAACTACAGCCATATAGATCTTATCTACCAGTAGCGTGTATCAAATAAGTTGGTGGTGTTGCTGAGAGTTGCATCTCTTGACTATGGCTGCGCAGTGGGTTTCATTTTGACAGCCACTGGTACCATTCGATCTAAGTTGGCATTTCCAAACCTTGGTTTTTACACAGTTCCCTCATGTAAGGGGTCAAACTCTTTGTATATGGCTGAAAAGACTTGAGCAGTTGGAAATCCTCTTCATAAATCCCCAAGATGCAGTACCTATGTGTAGAAGACCTTCTGCATACCCTCGGTAGGGGAGCAAACTTGGCCTTTAATCAAAGCACCAGGAGATGTGGATCAAACTCAGACTGGGGTCCCAGCAGACCTGAAAGGCTGGCTGTCGGGGTCCGTGTCTTTGAAGCCCATCTCCTCCAGCTTGCAGCGGCGGTACAGCTCGTAGTGGCGGGCGTGCGTCTGTTCCCGCAGGTCCTCCATGTTCACGCGGAGCAGCATCTCCCGCAGCTTCACAAAGTCGCAGTGGCTCTCGTTCTCCACTGCCAGAGCACACATACACACGGGAGGAGAAATGTCACCGCCAGCAATCCATCAGCATCTGGCCAGGTATTACCAAGGGCGACAGATGCCATGGTTTCCTCGTTACTTCTCAGCAGAGGCACACTGATATGGGAAGCCCGCAGACTGTTGGAGTTGCCCGAGGGCCCCCTACTGTAACAACATGTTGTTAAACACAGAACAAGATGTTTACACTCACGATCGCTACGGAGACTAGGAGCGTGGTTGCATGGATGCTGCCAATTGCCCAGCATCGGTTGAAACTATTGTACGGCATATTGCTCGCCCGGGAATGGATCATAATTCAAAGCTGACCATTGGATATGCATCACAGTCACACCGTGCTAAAGTCGAAATATCGAGGGAGTCCCCTTTTTTAAACAGAGGCCAGGGTAAACCTGAGTGCTGTTTCTCAGTGACCATCTCTAATAAGCGCTACGGGCCTTATTTGAAGAGCTCTGCCATAGCAGCGCGAAACCCAAGCCAGAGTCACAGGGCTGATCGTAGCGGGGAAGTGACCCATAAGCAGCGTGTCAGCAAGCACAGGTTGGGGGTTAAAATCAAGAGCATGTGATAGTGAAATCTGCTGAGTGCTTTAGCTACAGGGGATTAAACTCCTCCCCCCCACCACCAGTCAGCAATGCCATCTCTCCGTACCGGGCTGTCAGCAGCGATAGAGAGAACGTCTTCCCGCTTAATCCACAGGTTTTTATCCTGTCTCATGAGTGCTAACTAACAATACAGCACTGAATCGCAGCCAACAGAAACAGGGGTAAACACCCAAGCTGCGGCCATGATTTCCCTGGGCAGATGGGATGGAAGACAGTCCCCAAGCGAACTGCGCGGGCGAGTGATGCTCCCAGACAGCTACTCAGCCCTCCCAAATCGCACAGCGTCACCGTGACTCCGCACCGATAGACGAATAACACGGCTTTCTCCTCTGCAAGTTTCATCGCTGTCCTCCAACCCCACCAATTCAGCCAGCCCACCCCCACCTGGCAGCAGTAAACACCTTTCACTCTATGCTGCCAACACAGCAGGACCAAGAATCTCCAGACTGAAAATCACACACCGCACAATGGTCCTTACGACCATCAAACTCTGTGTCTGGCCTCCATGTGCATGCAGGACCCAGAAAATGTACATGCATACAGTCACCTAATCTATCTGTTTGTCAACAAGTGTAACATCATTTCCTTTTTCAATTCTTATTTTGTATTTCCTCATTTTTCCCCTCTTAGGTTTATAGGAGTGGCACAGTGGTGCAGTGGTTAGCACTGGGACCTGGGATCAAGTCTCCACCATGACATGTGTGTAGAGCTTGCATGTTCTGTGTCATCATGGGGTTTCCGCCAGGTACTCTGGTTTCCCTCCACAGTTCAAAACCACGCCGAGGTTAATTGGAGGTACCAAATTGCTCATTGGTGTGCAGGTGTGAGTGTACGGTGTGTGAGTGTGCCCTGCGATGGGTTGGCACCCCATCCTGGGTTGTACCCTGCCTTGCACGCGCAGACTCTGGATCCCCCCTCCCGTACCTTGAATATGACAATTGGTGGATGGAGGTTTATTTCACATCTTATACATTTGAGTATCTATTCTAGTTTCCCCGTTTTTACTTTTTCAGACTTAATTTTGTTTCCTTTCCCTGTGTGTGCTGTAATTTGATAGGCGATCTCTACCTGTGGGAGAAGCGGAGAGGGGAGGAGCCATCATTTCAAGCATGACCATGCCTATCGTTTGCATGGCAGCCGCAAACGCAGTTTCTGTTTGCACGCAAAAGTCCAACCAAAAGCTAAGAACAGTTCTTCTTGTGACTTCCTCCAGTCAACTCAAATGACCAAGAAGAGATTGTAAAAACAAAAAATTGAAGACAGAAAAATACTGTTTGTTCCTGGAAATTAACCCACCACAGGCGGAGTTTGATGTTTAAGCTTAGGGGAGCAAAACTGCATCTTGCTTACCCTGCATTAGCGCCCGTATCTCATGCACATACAATGCACATTTTGTCTACATATAAGGTACCAACAAAACGCTTATGCAAAAGGTACAAAGTGCCAGTATCGATAACAATTATAACCTCACATCACTACTGATTCACTGAATGAATGCAGCGATTTACCATCAAACAACTAACCAAAACAAAACAAAACAACAGCTACATCCATGTAGAATTAGCTAGCCAGGTAAAACACTTAAATCGCAATTAAACGCTGCTGATCATTGCAATGCTGGACTTGCCAATCAACTGCAATTTTGATTCAGGTGACTGATGGGAGGGACGGGGGGGGACAATACCCCTTGCTGGCCCCCCCCTCCACAAACCAACCCCCGCAGACTGGGAGTTGGCAAGAAGAGACAGAGGACACACCGTACTACTGGAAAAAAATTCATCAACACCCTAACACCTACTTCAGCTTACTGCGCAAGGCCCAAACAGAACCAAAAGAAAACGAAATGTTTCCAGCCACGATTCTTATAATTCACTAACACAGACATGCGTGTGTTTTAGTATATTATGCAAGAGGCATGCAAGGAAATGCAAAAGGTATATTCCTTGATACATGTTTAAATCACAGCAAACTGAAAATACCAGCTTGGTCCCAGAATGCCTCTAGGAAAGGCAGCGGCCACCATTGCATAAGAGTCATGCGGTGTAACTTCCCCTGCTGGGAATCAAGAGGCGGTATGCCGTGCTGTGGCTGACAGATGAACTCGGGAACCGTGGGCCATTCCATGTGGAAGAGGGGAAGGCTACAAAACAAGTGACTGAGTCCCGCCTTGCCCCCTAGTAGTCATCCCAGGCATTACGCCACAGGAAGAGACACTAGCAAAATTAGGTAGCCAGGCAGATGGCCAGGTAGGTAAAAATCATGCAAAGCGGGGACAGAGATCCACAGCAGCTGAACTGCGCAGATTCAGCAAGCCACACTCAACATGACAGACACATGGGGAATAGTCCTGAAAAGCATCTGAGACCGAATTAGAGAGGGTGACATCACCAGGTTTCACAAGCAGCCTGGTTCCCATGGTCTGTCCCGGCAAAGGAGGACTGTTTGTATAACGTGCGGCTCTCGAGTCAGAGCTCTGGGTGTTTCTGAGCTGGAATCTGCAGGATCGGGGCAGGAGCGCATTCCAGAAGGATTACCGGCCAGGCTCGGATTTCCCCAAACGCACAAGCACGTCCGTCAAATTACAGACGCCGAACCGGCCCTCCGTAGATCGATCGCAGCTAAAATGAAACAGGAGGGAAAACAGAAGTGGTTTCCACACATCTGTGGATGCGAATACCTCAGTGGATACGGGCTGGGCTGTCTATAGCACTGTCTGTACAGAACAACGCTGAGCGGCAGGCTTCAGCTCCAAGACCGCAGTAACATATTAGCCAAGATACAGAAAGAAGAAAAAAGAAAAAAAAAAAGCAAGCAAAACTTTGGTCGACAAAATATAAATCTGAAAGTGACTCTTATATAAAGGTGTCTGAACAGCTCTATAAAAGCACCACCTTAGTCATAAAATAATAACAGCAGCAACAACAACAGGTGAACCCCACCTGAGCAAGGAGGAAAGGGAGACTGACAGCAAAGAGATTCAACCTACATTCCTTGGGATTTGAACTGGCAACATTTCTATTACTGGCACGGCGTCCGAACCTGCTGAGCCAGACTCCGCCCCCGAGTTCTATCAGGCACTGACCGAGACCCTACAGCGACTCCAAATGAAACAGGGGTTTTAAACAGACGGGGTACAAGGTGCCAATTACAAAACACGGCTTCCCTGGGGACCAAAGTGCGGCAGACAGCCAGAATGACAACAGTGGAGGTAAGAGAAGGGAGAGACCACAGCAGATCGTGAGGGAGAGGTCACTGCCAAAATTAGTGGAACAAAAAAAAAAAAAAATCACCACGGAAACAGACCGAGAGGTCGCTGAGGAGTACTTACCCTGCACCACCCCCCATGGATACTGCCTGGCTCTCACCATTTTGTTGCCAACCTTCACCTCCTCGATGCTGCCCACCACCGCGAATGGCAGAAGAGCCTAAGGCGAGACATAGAGGCCATCTATCAGAACATCATGCAAGATCCAGACCCTCCCAAACGCCCCCTTTAGGCAGCTATCAGTAGTGCCGCAAGACTTGCATGTTGATTTTAATATCAAAACAAACAATTTCATCTCTCTAGTTGCAACAAGGTGAATATTTCAGCCTGTGGTGGTGTTGTGAGAAGCATTCATTCCCCGATTAAACATGCCTCATTATTGCTCCCAGATTTACCGTCCCCTCCCCCCGCAATATATCCCTATTTTCTCCAAATGGAAAGCACTTCCCGTGCCTGCCCTCAGGGGAAATGAGGAGCAGTGGGAAAGCGACTCCGAGTAAAAACCAAAGTTCGGAAGTCACACACAGCTTGACCCATAAACATCCAGAGAATTCTGGGGGGGGGGTTCCTTTTTTGGATGGCTTTTCAGCAAGTATCACAGCTCTGTGGCCTCAGAATTTATTAACATAATTTCCCGGGCCTCCCTCCCCGGCAAAGAACAGGATGCTCAGCAGTGGGGTGCAGGGGTCTAACGGAAAGATCAATCTACAGCTCTTTCAGAAAAGCGTTCGGTCTGAAGACGACAGCTGGTGGGGGAGTGGGGGCAGCTTACATTCATGGATGAATTAATCTCAGCGACAGCCTCGTCATCGGTCGGAAACTGGTAGATCTGGACGCCGTTGCTGACCAGCTCGCTCATGATCTTTATCTTGAACTTGTGCAGCTCGCTCTTGGAGATGGTGTCAGCCTTGGCGATGATTGGGATGATGTTCACCTGCAGCGGAAAGCCAGCAATTCCGGCGTACACATTACTGTATAGCCCATGTCCCCAGTACATGTCCAAAGTGGAATGCGCAGATATTACAGCAGTTACGGTTGTGAAGTGGAGGCACAAATTTAACACGACATATTTAATAATAAATTAATAAAGAGGAGCAAATGACTGGTCTGAAATGCAAAATGACAGGAGCTAGAGCATGAGGAATCAGGGGTGAGGTGTTAGTTCCTATTCCATCAGCCATCACCAACAAAATCGAGACAATTCAACGCTCTCGCTCCATCTCTTCAGCGAGAAACAATACAGCATCTAATGTTCCCCTTGATCCACCGTAATGAACAAGGCCCAATACGAAAGTCACTATACATACCAGCCAAGCCCCGCCCCATCGCACACCAACCAATCATCTGAACTGAAACTCCGTGTTTTCATGATTGCAGAGATCCATGATGATCCGGCAGCTGAAAACATAGCCTGAGCCTAGCAGAGGCTATTTCTGCTATAACATAATATACAGCCTCTGTTTTCGGGAAAAGCTGGAACATATTTGACAGCTCTGGCACGTTTCGTAACATGGTACGGCAAGTCTAAGGAGAGGCTACACAGTCATTCATGGCAACGTTCTCCTGATGCCTTTCGAGTTACGTCACCGACGCCGTCTGCAATTACAGGCTATGAGGTCATGGGAAGGGTGAAAGAACTTATCTAGAGAGCAGCTGTGTGTTGCGGCCAAGCTAAGTTAGGGTTAGCGAGCAGACAAAAACAACAAGTGCGGTGTACCTTACGGCTGGGACAGGCCCTCGAGGAAGACCTGACACACACACACCCTGCAGGTCAAAGGTCACAAGCTCACTAACATGACCAGATAGGAGCAGGAGATAAAGAGCGCAAGAATAGGATATTTAACTATAGACCATAAACACGATCGGTAACCCATGAGCCTCTCAGATTTTCATTTGTGCACCGTCCTTACCCTCCCGAAATTAGCCCTAAATCATGAATAAAAACACCCCAAATCTCTTCATACGTGGTTCCCCTTTGCGTGAAGAACCAGCCTGCATGTTCAATGTGATGTAGCAGACAAGAAACCCTAGACTTTACTGAAGAAATGACAAAGTTGCATCCGATTCTTAATCGGCAAATAATGTATTCCTAAGTTACCATGGTAACGGTGGCAGATTCTGACATGTGGCACTCTTTGTGGAAATAATGCCAACTGCGAGTTGTTTACGTTTCCTGTTACATGGAGTGGATCTTTTATTTTTTTTCCCCCCTAAGCCTCTGAGAGAAAGCAGCCCGGGCTTGACGCCATGGCAGAGCGGATGCCTCCAGCCGAGAGAGACTAAAAAGCCAGCCGCAGACCGAGCAAAGAGCCCCTGCGGAGTTTTCTGGGTCACATTCTGGGGTTCGTGTTTTCATCCCCGGCGCAAAAGAACCGAAGGAAGGGGAACAATGGAATTTCAAGAAGTCCGCCCTGCATAAACACGTATATCTGCGGGGAAAACTGACACCAATGCAGGATAAATGAAGGAATGAATGGAATTTTGATATGTTGGGCCTTCCCAAGCACAGTTATGGGTGTTTTCTTCGTCAACTCTTACGAACACCGAAGCATTTCTAGGAAAAGCCGAGCGTAAACACGTGGTTTGCAAAGCAACTCCGGTGCCCCTGTACCTTGCTGTCCAGTTTCTTCATGGTAACCAGATCAAGGGATTTCAGCGAGTGCCCCGTGGGAGCGATGAAGTACAAGCAGATGTGGATTCTGGTGTCGTGGTAGTTAAAGAGCGATCGCTTGATCTTCAGCTCCTCTTGGAGGTAGTTCTCAAACTGCGTGTCGATGTAATCCACAATGGGCTTGTAGCTGCAAACAACACAAAAAAATAAATCTGCGCGCTTTAAAATGACGTGCCGTTGAGTAAATCGTAAAGCTTCTGCGTATCGTAGATATTACGTATCTTTGTGTCCCAAAGATGAGACACATCATCTGGATACATACAGAGCTTACAAGCAATACTATACAGCATTGGTGTTTATTGTGGGACAAAGACCAAATCTTAGATATTTAAATTTTATTTAATCAAGCTTATATATATTGTTTAATGAAGAGACAGGACCCCCTTTGACCAAGACACAAAAACAGGCAAAATAATTATCTTCAATTAAAGGCTTCAGTTACTAAAATGATTATTTATAATGCATATGGTGCATGTACATCTTCATTGTTTTAAGAGCAAACAAGTTTTATACTCCATTATTTATACTTCAGAATTCCTGTTAACAAATGCAAACCCTTAGATGAAAACCTGAGGTTGTCCTGCCTACGTAAATAAACACATAGATATAAATAAAATACTAGAAATGTCACGGTCTGCATGTACTCCTTTGGATGGACGTGTAAGTGTTCTGTGTCTTTAAGATCTCAATTAAAGCACATCAGTATTTAGTGTTAGACTTACAGATGACCCCCCCCCCCTCAATAATGTCTAAATAAATAAGGATCTTTCACACAGCTGCCATGGTTTTCTCAAGATGTTCATCTTCTAAATTCCTCCCCTCATGGCCTCCAGAAGCACTTTTCCCAAACAGGCCGCAGACTGACCCCTCCCCCAAAAGTTCGCGCCAGCCTTTCCCTCCCGGGGTCACGCGAATGCTCATTTCTACAGCTGTAGTTCAGACCAGGAATTTCCTCCTCTCCCACCCAACCCCAGAAATTCAAAGTTCTCTCACATCTTTGGAAGTTCCTGTCACCTGTCCCACTTCTCCACCCCCATCTCCACACAAAGTCGCGTTCCACCAGGAAGTTCTGTTGATCCTACACCCCTCAACAACTAACGGGAACTTAAAATGCTGCGACATCAATGCTGCCGTCACATTGACGCATCTCCCACGCTTCCGTGTAGCTAAAAGCCTGCACCAACCTCTCTTCCTTGTTGATCTGGTCTCCAAAGCCGACCGTGTCCACGATGGTGAGCTTCAGGTGAACATTGCTCTCCTGCAGGTCGTACGTTCTGGGTCGCAGGTACACGCCGTCCTGATAGTGGCTGGCCTCTTCGTTCTCAAACGTCGTGTTAAAAAGCGTGTTCATGAGCGTTGACTTACCAATGCCAGTCTCCCCTATGTAACAAGAGGAAAAATAATGTTGATGATCAGGCTAATGGACCTGACTGCCTGTATCTCTCTCGCTCAGGACAAGGGCCATTTGCTGAAAAATAACTCAAGAAATGTGCCTAAATGTTTGCGCACTGAATACAGAGAAAGACTGCAGGACAAATAATATGGCTGCCAGAAAAGATCCAGCAGACCAACTTTGTGTGGACAGATCTTTATCCACTGTGTGTAAAATCATGCTCGAGTCATGCTCAGTTAAATCAATTCAAAGGGAAGAGTAAGCTTCAAGGGAAGACAGAGAAAGCTAATATTTAAATAAAAGTACACAAACTGTGCATCAGTTTCATGACTACATACAAACACATAAACCCTGGTGTGATGCATTTGATGTAATTGGGGTCCTCAAACACATCCATATCCAGACCTACTTGCCCCACCACTACTGCTTATCTAACTTTCTGATGTCAATGATTTCTTTCTGGGGAGGGGGGGGGTTGGGGGAGACCATTACTCACCTACGCAGAGGATGTTGAAGCAGAAGCCTTGTGTCACAGACTTACTGACCAGCTGATCAGGAAGACTGTCGAAACCAACATGGCCGCCCAAAGTGAGGTTCCGCTTCTCCTCGTGCTGAGGACAGACAGCGAACAAGAAAAAGCGTAAATGTTTCACACACCCCCATGCCTACAGCGGAGGCACGTGGGACTGAAACACTGCTAATCATCTCACCTCCTGCTTGAGAGGTGATAAACTTGATGTTTTATCTAGACGAGCTTCCAGACCCATAATTACCAAGTTAAATAAATCACCGCTGTAGATGAACGAATGAACATGCGCCAATCATACGTTCGCCCTAACAAACCCATGAATGCATGTGAACATACAGAAGCAAACAAGACCAAAGCCACTGAACAACTCGACACCTTATGGTGCCCACTACAATCTAAATGGAGGAGACCAGTCACTGGGCAGCAGCACAGCTTTCAGGAAGATCCAGACACCTCAAACAGACTCCTGCCTCAATACCAAGCCCCCCCCCCTTCTTTTTAAAAGCCTGACATTCTCAGCCGTCAAGCAGGATTCAACATTTCACCAAGTTTTAATCTTCCTGGCTCCTCACGCGTCATGGGACTGTTTCTCACAAAAATAAGCCAAGATAGAAGACAGAACATCCGTTCCAAAGCTTCCACGCTTGTATATAAATCGCTGCTGAAAACACTATACATACACAGTAAATTCAGCAGATGACACTGGCCCAGTGACATTCTCTATATATATACGTGTGCTAAATATGTATATGTATGTATTATGTATTCTACCCATCCAGGCCAGGAGTACAGAAATGTATATATGCGAAAGACACAAAAGCAACTATAATAAATAGCGTAATACCTGTTCAAAAAGATGCACCACTTATATAACATTTTATGCATGATAATTCCACTGCTTGTTTTGACGGTTCTGTTGAATGTACCCATTTCTATGCCACTTCAAACACTCAGAAATAAGCGGGTGCTCGGGTAGACTGAGAAACGACGCGAGTCCATAACCGCAAGATAATCGTTTTAAAAATTAAATCCGATCATCCGCTGGCTGTTCTAGCTTGTTGAAGTGTGTTAGACATTTATTCTATTTAATATTTTTAAATGGTAAAAAAAAAAAAGAAAACAGAACAAGCGGCCAAGAACTGGAACAAAAATGACTTTTCATAAAATTGATGCGTATGAGAAAATAAAACCGCAAGCGGTATCACTGAATAAAATGCAGTTTGTTCTATTATACGGCCCTATCCACCATTACAAAAACACGCATAATCTAGTTTATACCTAGAACTGAATTTTTGATAAGGCTGCAAGTATTAAGCGTGCAGCACGACGTAATTACCATACAAGTTACTACTTTCTACTATATATAGTCATGTACCAAATTGCAGAATCAGGTATACTGCGGGAGGCATACTGTAGGATCAGCAGTGACCCTAGGCGGGGGTACAGAACCTCACACAACGCCCCCCATCGCTTTTACGAACACGTAAGACATGTGGATTTGTCATTCATCCCGAGTAATTCCCCTTCACGTGATCTTTTCTAAATGCCAAGCTAAGTTTTCCATCCCCTTCACGCTTAATTTCAAATACTAAACTCCAGACATCCGACTTTTCTCGGGAGAGAGAGAGAAAAAAAATCTGCTTACTCTCCTCCGACAAGTCAGCAGAAAAACCCATAAAGTCCCGCACATGCAATCATCTCAGTACCCCGGCACACCTAGCATAAGCGACGGGCTGCTACACCCCCTCCGGCGTCGGAAGCGCCCCTTACTGGGTAATACATTAAACTCACACTTCAGCCATCTAACAAAGGCACCGTCCTGTAGGATGCATGACATACCAGCTATCAAACTGGTTTCCAAATCTCTATTCACGATCCCTCCCAGTTCTGCAAAAATAGAAAATCCTGGCACTGGGAAAGACTCATAAGACTGTAATGCAGTGTGTAAAACTTGTTTTTAAAAAATGTTATAACTCGAGTGAGATAAAGTGCATTCTTTGTACGCTGCATACTTTGGTAGTGCCGGACGGCGTGGCGGCTCCGCCGGATCCCTCCGAGCTGGAGATCAGCCGATCGCCGTCCCGTGGCTGCGTTGGAGCGACACGGCTCGAGCACCTACACCCTCGCACGTTTATAACCCGCCGGCGCGCGGCGTGATCCCCCGTGCTGGTTTTAAGTAGGGGGTCCCCCGGGATGTCAGCGGGAAACCACCAAACGGTGACAGGTTCGCCCACTTCAACGGCACAAGTACGACGTGTCACCGAGTGAAACTATATCCATCCATAATTACATCCATCTATCCATCCGCCTATTCATTCATTCATTCATTCTTCCATTATAAACTCCGAACACCGATCCATGTAAGACCGGCATGTCCCCGCACCCAGTATAAACAGACACGGTGGATCATTGCCCTGTACTGGTTTCCAGTGCCACCGGCGGCCAGCGTAGCGAGAGCAGACAAACCGCGCCGCGTCGCACCGCACTTCCAGCGGCCAGGCGGGAGCGTGCAGGCTGCTCTCCGCGCTCGCCGAAACCGCCTGCCCGCGGCTCCCCGGTACTCACCGAGAACACGTCTACGTCCGTGGCGGCCATCATCTGGCGTGGGAATCTATTGATAGCGAGCTGTGCTGGAGAGACGGCGCCGCTTCCTCGGTCCCTGGGCAGGCAAACACAGCGGATCCAAACGCAGCGGAGCCAGACGCGCAATATGGCCGCTTCCTGGAAACTCCCATTAGGCGCAGGAATGCCTGCAGGAATGAGCGCCGCCTGCACGGTGCGGCTCCTCGTATCAGCGCATCCGGCGCGGCTTCACACTCACTCGCTGCACTTGTTCACTACAAATATATTTTAAAAGTGCGCATAAGACATCGAAGAACAAATTAAAGGCACCTTCATTTATCAGATGAGAGTTTGCGAGCGGCTGCCGTCCCGAGCGCTCTTGGGATCTGTAGTTTTTCCAGAGCTGCCAGTCTCAGTCGCCGCTGGTTTTTTTCTTCCGTTTGCTGCATGTCACGGCTGATTAGTACGTCTTGTTTTCATCCTCTTTGTTATGAAAGCCTTTTTCTACACGTGCATGCTACGCAGCATCCAATGCCCAATTAAACCATGGACCAACGAATGTACACTGATATTTAGGCTTGTAGCACCAATGCATTTGAATACAAGACATCACAACATATGTTGCGTATAACACACGAAAAGTTTATATGTACCGCACTTCTGTAAGACAGTAATGCGTAAAAATAAATATATTTTGCACGAATTTTTAGCACACAATCATTTTCTCTATTTAACCTAATTTGATCATGAAAACCTTCCAAATCCAATACTTAAAAAACTCAAATTTAACTTGATTACCTACAATAGTGAAGAGGCAAACATTATTTAGTATACATAGTAGCTGTATAATAGTACCTATTGGCTTATGTCATGCTGTTCCATGTTTGGGAAACAAAGGAGTCTGCATTGTTTAGATAATAATCTTTTCAATAAGGTAACTCACTTGGTGCTTTTGTGTGTTAATGGGTCTCTGATCAATATGTACAGGACTAGCAAGATCCAGCGTCGGACTACACCTACCAGAAACTGTTGGGTTTTCAAGAACTGCCCACTACTAAAGTATGTGCAAAATAATCATACCTGCAATGGACTTTCACCCCGGAAGCTGTGCAGTGGATTGTGGAAAAAGTATGAGAGCTGCTGAAATGAACTGACGTCGGCACACTTCTTCGGGGAGTAAAACGTAGTTCAGAGCCATGAGTGTTACTGAAGAGATTCTTTTGACCTTTTTGCTGGAGCGAGGCGGCAGAGCAGAATACACACAACTTGTAAGTCATTTCAGGCCCTTCCTGGATAGTAGTGATCCAGCGGAAAAGGAACTGAACAGAGAACTGTTTAAAAGGTGTGTGAACAGTGTGGCATCCGTTAAACAATTCGAAGGAGAGAGATATATCGTTATTAGAAAACAATATGTACATTTGTTGACACAGTCTCATACTCCAGTCTCGAACGAGCGCGAACCAGAAGGTAGATCCAGCACTCAAAATGCTTTATCCTCTTCAGAATCTGCCAGAGAGCAGAGAGAAGGTGATCTCTCTGAAAGGGAAGAGAGAAAGACTGTAGGTTTTGATAGCCACCAGATTTTGAGTGATCACTCAACCAATGATGACAGTCAATCAGCTACAATGCTGAATCTGCAGAGAAGAAAGGAAATAGGCAGTTTCAAGGAAGAGAAGATTCATGCACCCACAGAGACTTTACAAACCAAGGAGATCAGTCTCTCAGGGGGTGTCAGGAGACCTATAGTCCAGAAACCCTACATGCTGCCTTTAAGAATGCCTCCAGTGCGGATGGACACAACGAGTCCAAAGCCAAATTCGGAGGAGAAGCATTTGGAGAAGGTTGATATTAACCAGAACTTGTCTGAGTTTTCTGAGAATAACATAGAACCAGAAGCGTCAAACACACACTTATCACAAGTCATCAAAGGTTTCAGGAGTAGTATCCACGACTCCGAGCTGAGATACTCAAGGACCATCCCTCTGCAGAGCACGGAACACGAATGGCTGGTGAAGATCGCAACTGGCCATTGGACCAGAGTACACAGTCTGCTGCTGCAGGACACACAGTTAGCCGAGAAGAGGGATTTCACATCGGGCTTCACGGTGCTCCACTGGGCCGCCAAGAGTGGCAACTGTGAAATGATCGCTAAAATCCTGGAGATATCGAGACGAGGCGGTAGAGAAATCGACGTCAACTGCAAAACCTACGGAGGCTACACGTCTTTGCACATCGCTGCCATACACCATCACGAGGCCGTCGTGACTCTCCTGATGAGCCTTGGCGCTAACAGGAACATAAGGGACAATGATGGGAAGAAGGCGTGTCACTACCTGCATGAAGGGGTGTCACGTGATGTCAGAGAGTTGCTCGGGGGGCCCGGAGACCCCGGACGAGGAAAGACGCAGGGACATAGCGAGGTTGATTACCATTTCGACCTTGCTGCGGGGTTTAACACGATCAGCAGATTATTGCAGCCGTATGTCACCGGGCATAAAAAAAAAGTATAAACGGCCAGAATTGTACACAGCGAGCGATGACCCAAGCGATGATTAATTTCCAGGTTATTTTAAGCAGAAAATTATACCGATGATTTTTAAAAATCTGGAGGATGTTTCCACAAAACCCGCAATGTATTTTTTAAAGTATGAAATGGGCAAGAAATTACAGTTATGAATCTTTTACCTTTATTTTTTTTTTAAATTATGTTTTGAATAACGCTGGGTTTAGCATATTTTTCTCTCCGGAAAAGAAATTTTATTTGCACAGTAAAATTTCCTGCCTCCTAGATTTATACACTGTATAATATTTTGTAATATGTAAATTAGGGTTTGTTATCAATTGGAAGGTTTGAATTATAAAGTTTCATTGAATTGTACCTTGCTTAATTTCCTGAGGTAATAGCACACAAAGGTGCCAAGCAGAGAGTGTTGTGTACTTGGTGAAGCACGATTAATTTTGCTGTGTGTAAATAACCAACAGCTCGGGTAGACGTAGCAGTGCTCCAACGACCATTATACGCTTCCCAGGGGACCTTCCTGCAGCTTCTACCTTCTAAACCCCGCGAAGATCCCATAAATGATACGTTGGACACACATTTGATACACTTTCAAAGCTAAATGAGTTCATGATGCGTGATCAGATAATAATCAGCTTTTTAGGATTTTCATTACTGGACATATAGTGTAAGATAAGCAGTGTTGGATGGATGGATGGATGGATGGATATGTGGTGTTTGGGTTATAGCATGATAGATATTTTCTTTTTGTACAACTTATTTTAACATTTATATGATACAATAATAACCAATCTATTTATATATATATCCATCCATCCATTTTCCAAACCGCTTATCCTTAGCCTATTCCGGAAGCAATGGGCACGAGGCAGGGAACAACCCAGGATGGGGGGCCAGCCCATCACAGGACACACTCACACACCAT
>JAODJX010000051.1:4342555-4354718 GCA_026776945.1 Isichthys henryi
ACCACACACTGCTGCACGCGTGACAGCCAACAGCACCCTCACATTCTCTAAAGTGCCAAAACGAGAAAAAGCATAATTAAGCAGTTAACGAATCAGCATCACCTTTTAAAGCTACCTTCACATTTCTTGCACGGTGTCACGCTTCACATCTGATACTAAAAAATTTTTTTAAAAAAAGAGAGAATATATCCAAGACAGGGTTAAGGGTTCGAGTCAAAATTCCAAACGGTCCGAGATAACCTTATTGTACTGTCAGTTATCTGGGACAGAAGGTTAAAGTCAGAGGGAGAAATTAGCCCCAGACGGGACCTTATTCCACATCAAAGCTAGTGAAAATAAGAGGGGGGAAAAAAGTAGCAAGGCTGAAAGAGGGCAGAGTGCAGCAGGAAAGGATTAGAGAGATTTAAACAGATGCTGCTCAAATTGGAGCTGCAGAAAATCTCTCTCAATGTCTTGCTCTGTGATGTTTATGTGTCTCGATATATGTATTCTGTTTAAAACTTTTCATTTGCACTGTTCACTTCAGTGTATGACCCAAGTGTCACATGTGAAGTAGACAAAAAGAAAAAGATACATTGACTTCATTGTTCTTATAGATTCATTTGAGATAAAAGAGAAACATCACAATACAGTTAACACACACACACACACACACACACAGGGGATGTGGCCACGTATATTTACAAAGGTATTCCTGGTAAAGTCTACTATGTAAAATATACATAAACGTGTTGAATGAATGAATGAGTGAACGAATGTTACATTGACACAGAACTTTTCAAGACACCCAAAGCGCTTTAAAGAACCAATGGGGAGACACTACAAGGTTGGGCCTTGGATTGGTAATGGGACTCCCAAAGACAAAACGGAAGCCCAAATGTCAGCACCTGGAATGAAAACCAATGTCACAAAAGTCTTCATAACACTTGATGGTAAGAGTGAATCAGCATAACGGAGGCTTTATAAAAAGCAACGGCGGGACAAAAATAGAAATGTACTCAAAGAGCCATGCTTTGCCAGACATGCGCCCGTCCGTGACCAAATAAATTAGATGCATGAATGAAACGGGCAACCATTGCGTGGATTTTTACGTCTACGAAAATGCGTCCATCGTCAACAAAAACAGCTAGGCAACAAGTCAATAGGAAATGTAGAGACTCTGGTTTCTTCCTTGATTACGTTAATAATCCACAGGCCAGAAGATTAAAAATTTATCCTCCTGCAGTGAAAATTGGTAACCTGTGTCAGTGTCGGTTTACTTTTATTGCGGCCAAGTGACAAAACAGCAGGGAGAATAGTTTTAAACTCACAACAACCTCAAAATCGTTTTGAGAGCACATTTCCGAAACTCACTCAAATCCAAGTGATATGTTTCCAAGGAAATTTCTCTGCACTTTTTATTCATTCAGCAGAAGTTCTTCCTTAGATTACACGAGGATTGAGCTTTGGTTCCCAGCACTATAACATAGGATGAGGAAGCCTGACTTTCGGTCATTGGCGATCTTACTTCAACAACAAAAGGTCTGTAAGCTTTGGGAATTTGCACTCCTTTTCCATCCAAAACCAAATTCTGCTCCTAAGATACCTCCACATCATAGCTAGAGATTACATCACCCATATTAATAAGGCAGCAATATCACGGCCTTAGCGTCTGTATGATTTATAGAACGGCATGCTTGCTAGTCCCACCTTAGCCTGAACGCGTGTTATTAAACATACAGAGAAGAGCATCTGTTAAAGCAAGGAGATACACGTCACGGCCGGCAATATGCACGCGTTGTGTCTCTCGTGCGTTTAAAAAAAAGAACGGAATCCACCAGAACAAGGGAAACATTATTCCCCCGAAAGCCGCGAACACGAGACGGCTGCACGGTGAGCTACGATATTTCGTCGTGCGTAAAACTGCGTTGGTGAGGTGCAGGCGAGAGGTGATGTTAAGGGTTAAGGCACAAATCAAATGATTTTGAGAAACGTTACACTGCCAGGGGTCATTTCCTTTGCATAAACAAGGCATTTAAAATTATACTTTAAATTAAAATCAAATGAGAAAAAAAAAAATCAAACAGTTCCAATGCAGGAAGCAAGTTCCCTGACAAGGCGTTCATGACACAGGCACCGACATGCAAACGTGGATATATTTACGTATTTTGATTGGATTTGCCTTGCAAAGTTTGCCCCTCCCTGCAAGAGGTAGCCAAACCATTCCTTTCACTGGGGGGTTTCTAAAATCGGTCAAACGCTAACAAACACTCACACGGTGTCTTCTCACACTCCCCAAGCATTAATTCTCTCAAAAGCTCCAAACCAGGCATTTCATTTAGGGCTATAATTTTCTGTCAGCTGCTCCCTCCATAACACAATGGCTGTTTTGACCCCCAGTGACTACTATTATTATGACGATCACTCACGCTTAGAACCTCTGCCTATTGTGGCCAGACTGGGGGTCTCACTTCAGCTGGTTACAAAAGGACACCCACTGAAATGTATTTTCAAAAGGGACCTAAATCAGGGAGTGACACCGCGAATGAACTTATACTGCAAAGACGCTGTCGACCTTACTCTAACTCTCCTCCATACTCCGAGATATGGAATTAGAGCAACACAGAAAGAATATAGTGGCTGGGAAAGGTGAGAAGAAAGGAGAAAATCCCTCTCTGTTTTCCAGTTATGAAAAAATATGAGTACCGAGACCTGAATGGAAACCATAATGCGAGACAGAAAAGCGCAAGGAGCAGATTTGTTGAAATGTTTGGTTGATCTACGAGCAGAAGATCCTACATCGTGCGAGGTTGGGGAGGGTGGAGTTAATCATAACGTGCTGATAACTCTTGGCTCTTTGCGTCGATACTCCGTAAATACCACTGTTATGAGGTTTAATAAGGGCGCGGATCCCAGCACGACCCGCCGGAGTCCTGTTTGTCGGCAGTCCGTCACAGACACTTCTTCATTACGGCCCGTGAAACTTTACCCTCTGCCGTCATGCGACGGGGCATTCCGCAGGAGCTGCAGCGCTGCACGGCTGCTGTGGAAACCACGCGGACACGGGTACGGACGAAAAATAAAAGCCTCCGACAGCTGAGTCACTGGTTTTTATACAAAGCGGGTAATGAGCGCTTGAGGTATTATTAGCAAGATGCAGGTACAGTGTAGTGCAGATCCTTCTGAGACCGGAACCAACAGCCTTTGCACACTAAGTCCATAACCACTACGCGTTCCTCCCATAAATAACTCAAAAGGGCATGAGGAATTCCAAGAAATTAAGACCCATAAGATGCACTTCCTAGTGAGACTTCCTGGTGCATCCTCCACCAGTTTCGAAATAGTATTCACTGCGGTTTATTTTTATATAGCGCCTTTCACAGCAGTGTCGCCCCAAGGCGCATTACACGGGTGTGTTTTAATGTACTGCTACATCATTTACACAGAATGCTACAAAAAAAAAAAAAAAAAACAGGGAAAGGAAGAGACAAAGAAAGAAAGAAAGCTGGATGACAATGGAAGAGATGAACCAAAAACTCAAATGGCTGCTCAAATACCCCCTTCCCACCCCCACCCCATAAAAAGAGGGGGGCTTTTTACTAAAAGCAAGGTGTAAACTGTGGCCAAGGCCAAAAATCCATCGACGTGTTGGGTCTCCATACCAGCCCGAGTTGGCAGACTGATCGCTGCACCCATGATGTTATCATTCGTAAGTCGCATCCACAATGTCAAGCTTACAAAGAGCGGAACCCACCTCGGGCACCATCCAGACACATGGGACGGAAAGCGTGCTGAAATGGGACACATGGAACTACTTTTTTTTACAGCTACATGCGACACTGAAGCTATTGAAGCAGTGTCCAATACTACAGGGGCGGGCCTACAGGGGTACTGGCTTCAGCTGGAAGCCGATTGGCCCCTGGAGTTCCTACTCCCCTGTCAGTCACTCATTCAAAAGATATTATTGGCCAATGATAAGGTTGCCCCCTCTATATGAATGATGGCCCGTCTTATGTCCTCCTCTAAAAAAATAATTTAAAAAAATCCTAGAATCACCTCTGCAATATGAGCATAAGGTTATCCATCCAATTAACATACCCATGATACAGCCTTTCACAGACCATTCTTGGCAATACAAGTTAATTTCGCAAGTATTGCCGTTAGTCACGCTAGCTGTGCATAGAGACTGGAGGTTCGCCCACTAAGGGGGGGGTGGGTAGCCAGAATGCATATGATGGGATTCTGACCCCAACCAAAGTGCCGTCAGCTGCCATCTTGGTTCAGGTTTGCGCGCGTGACGTGCGGCTAAACCCAGCTTTGAAGAGACAAGGAACCATGTGAGAAACGTGCTTCCACTCAAACCAAAATTAGTGGGGCTAACCCTCCCAAATACCCAAGCAGTACTCAGTATCACATCAGGGAGCAGAAAGGAACCAGGTGGCAACGTCCAGCTACCAAGGGACGACCAGGATGTAGGTATTTAGCACGTTTCAAGGAAGCAAGATCATAAAGACATGCACTTAGCCTTGCAATGTGCTCTTTGCAGGTGTTGCTGTACACAGCCCCGCTGAGATGGAAAATCTATGACTCCCTGTAGAGAAATAGGCTGCAATGAACACGGTTTAATAATAAACTCAGACAAACAAAGAAATGGTAACTAGGTGCTCCCAAACTAGAAGGAGTGCGGAAGAGATCCGATTGCAGGCAGATTCAAAACACAGCCAAACGTTTCCTACTGTGGCCCAAGTCGTACGCAGCACAAGGATGCGGGCAGAGTAAACGGATACAGTGCGACTGGCTCACCTGATATCAAATCTCCTGTTTGTTCTGTGACACTATTAACAGAAGAATAAACTGTTTTTATGCAAAAGAACAATATGACAGCTGAATGCTTTTAATAATCTTCAGTGGGGGCTGTTTTACCATGCAAACAACGAATTGGCTTAGTATATTTGCATCATAAATCACCCCTCACATTTACAATCCACGGAGAACGATAATAAACAGTGCCGAAGTTCTACTGATCGAAATATCCGTCATGCTACAAAAAAAAAAAAAAAATATATATATATATCTATCAGCTCAACACGATATGCAGGATGAGAGTTCATGTTTGCCTCTCAGCTGGATGCCGCGCTGTCAAGGAGGTCAGCCTTCAAAATCATAACACAGCTCGCAAAAAATGTCACTAAACCAACATTACCAGATCAGACACGCCAAGGCAAAACCAAGCCCAGTGTCTAAACAGAAATGTTTAACAATTAAAACCGCACGCCAAATGGCCGTAGTATTTACCTATTTATCATATTTTACGTATAGAGATCCCCCCCCCAAAAAAAAGAGATTCAGTACGATTTCGTTTATCAAAACACTTGAGAATAAGAAAATATCTAAATGGATGTTTGCTACCCGAGAGGAGAGAGTCGGGGAAACTTTCACTGACAGCTCAGAGCGCAAAATACAGGAGCCGGGCGGCACGCGAAGAGGGGGGGGACATAAAAATTCATTATTCATCCGGGGCCGAGGTATAGAGGCATAAATAGGCCACCAAGCGAGAATTACGATCAAATCTCGCAGTTCTGTAGCCTTAGGGGAAAAGTGGCCCCACATTTCCTGCCGGTGATCCTCATAACTGGGAGGGCAGAGCAATTAAAAGCCCAGGTGTGGTCTGAGTGAATAAAGCTACAGGTAGGCTATGCTCCGGTACGAGTACAATTCCAAGTATGGTATGGTATGGTATGGTATGGTATGGTAGAAGCTGGAGTCCTGGTAACAGGTTAACCCTAACCTTTATACACTCGCCATTCTGCGTGGTCTGCATGCAGGCCTGCCAGCGCATCTCTCGTCACACTCACGCCTTCAGACTGTCAACGTAAAAAAAAAATCTATATTTTGGGTTGGGAAGTTGCAAACCCTACATACAGTTCACAAGGTAATAAAACATTCACATGCGTGTAAATGCGTGCGCAGACTTGGCAAACCTATGTACCTATATGTGTTTCACATACGGCTTATATGTGCCATCAAGAGCCGGACATGGTGCCCGGCGCTACCGGATGGCGTGCGGACCCATTTACCGCAGCTAACATGGAGCACAGGCCGGTACTCGGCGTGTGGAGTAGACCTCGACCCGCTGCAGAACCACGCGGTTTCAAAACCGTGTCTCTCCCGTGTGCCAGGGGAGACACAGAGGGACAGTGTTCATGCTGCGTGGCCGATTCGGTTACAGCCTCCGGACAAAACCCCCAGTGTCTAGTTTCCGCCAAACGGCTCCGGACAATGCTGCCATTTTTTTTTTGTTCCCACTTTAAATTAAACATATAAAAGTCATTAGGCTGAAAGGGGAATTGTGCATCATTTAGTCAAATTTGCCACGACTTCATTCTCTTAAAATTTGGTCACAGTAGATGAGAACTGCACCCACTACTTTACTCTTAACCCCCAGATATTTTTCGATTTTACCTCCCAACAAAACTTCGTGCATTACACAGGAGAGTCATTTCTAAATGTTATAGCGTTTAATTCACGCAAGTGGTGTTGAAAAATATTTTTAAAGAAACGTAAAGCACTGTGAACCACTGGCTGAGAGCAGACAATAAAAGTGTCAGAATTAGTCTTGGGCATCCCGTGCAAAGCCATCTTCGGCAGCTCTGACAATTACACCGAAAACGTCCAAAACACGCGTTTACAACCTGCCAAGACTAAAAGTTTTACCTACACATTTCAATGCCCGAATCAAACTGCATAGGAAATCAATATACACAACGTTAGTGTTAACTAGTCGTGTCCATTATACGAACAGATCAAAGATCACTACCTATACTGGCAGTGTTTATTTAAAAGAACATAATATAAATGGTGATTATAAAAAAGCAAGGGTGAGATCACCCCCAACAAAAAAAAATCTCTTTCTTGTTGGGCGGCTGGATACATTTTGTAGAACTGCATCTCCAATCCTAACTCTTGGTGAACCGCTGAGATCGAAACTAACCCACGTTGCGGAAAAGGGGAGCGATACCAAAAGCACCTGCCGGTCAGCGTGGACACATACCTGGCGATCCCCCCTAAAAGCTCCCCAAGGTTTTCCTGTGGCGTCCGAAAAGTCTGCTCCTGGGGAAGACCCGTCCTTCCACTGGCAGCAAAAGCTGACCGAAACTTTTCCTCCGCTTAATGCTCCCAGAAAACAGCGTGTCCGCCACTTCCATATACCTGCGCCCTCAGTAGATTTCACAATGGGCTGAAAGGAAAGGGAGACTTTCTGAGGAGGAGGAGTAAAGCTGAGCCAATGGAGGCGGCTTTGCCAAATAAACACGCCGAGCATTACAGTATCATCGTATTCAATATCATATAATGTTCGATGCACTCTCATAATAGAGTTTATTTTCAATAAAACAAAAACAATAATGCATGTTATGTGCGCTTGCTTTTTTATTTTCTGATCGACGGCGAAAAACTGTCCGACGGTCCCTAAGTCAGGTATTTCTGCTCCACAAAAAAATTCAGTTTCGAGTCCCGGGCACTTCCTAAATTCTAATTATAGTTTAGTTACCTATGTTGCTCGGGATCGGTTCCAGCATCCATGTTCTGGATAAGCGGCTTGTATCATTGCGATAATCATATATCCTCCTTGTGTGACTAGCATAGCTTACAATAATAAACGAGTACGTTAAAGTTTCGTTCATATCCAGTTCACGAATAAAGCAAAGGCAGTTCATCATTATTCTGTTTGGGGAGATAGAAATACTAAACTATAGGTCATAGTTTGGGCTGCACACCTTGTTTCTCTTACGTTGGTCTGTAGCTCACTAAACCTGTTTGACCCAGCAGACCGCGCGAGGAGCTAAAGAGTACTGTCCAGCTGAAAGGGTAATGTTTGGAATGTCTGTCACAGTAGTTCAATAACTAAAATTAGCAGTAGCACACATAGGTGTGTACATAACCTACCCATCATACTATATTACCATCTTGTGCAAATTAAAACGATTACGATTTAAAACGATTAAGTTAAAAGCAAACAAACCAGCCAAAACAAAACACAGGTTGTATCATTGCTCACGAAATGTGGAGTTTTTTTAACGTAAGCGATTGGATTTTGCAATACCTTTTAAAAATCCGAAACAATCTGCCGTATATGGGGTTAAATAGACATTAAAAAATATTTATATGCCAGGAAACTAACGCAAGGGCTGCATTCTGAATTCTTACCAGTAGGGGAAAAACTTCACAACTGCGCATAGGCGTTAAGTCCCTGAAGACGCTCCACAGCGCACCGACCATGCTGCTGGTTAGCAGTAATGCGGTACTGTGGGGTTAATATCCATTTTGATTATCTGTCCGTTGCTGTAGCTATTAAAAACAAACCTGAGAAACCTTTTAAACGTACCATTACTTGACATAATGCAGGGGGGGGAATGTACAAAAAGATGACAGCAATCTAAAACTTTACCATAGAGTTTATTCTCAATACAACAAAATACCAATATTTAAGAGACTCAGAAACCCCTTGATTACAAGTTAATACTCACTTAACAAGAATATGTAAATTACATGTTATTCCAAGACTGGAAAACTAAAAATGGACTCTAAAGTACCTTTATTTAATAATATTGCCTCCATCATATATATCTTTAAATTTGAAAAGCATAAACAAACAGCACAATGTATCAAACCACCTACTTCTATTTAAAACATTGAAATAACACCATCTAGTTAACAACCTTCTGATTTAATTTTAGCGATATTGAACTTTTCTACATTGTATCCCAGATAGACTCTGAGCGATTCTTCTCACCAGTTAATAACAATTAAGAAGAGTCTATATTTTTCCAGCCTTCATTGTATGCACTAAATAAAGAGTCAACTCTGTACCATATATACAAAATAGGACATTTACAGTTCAAGGTACATCAGGGATAAAAGGTGACAGCACAGAGGCATGTACAAACACCGCAAAAATGTGCTGGAAACACATTAATTTCTAATGTGTTGATATATACAGACTTCTAAGACTAAAATAGCCCATTATGGGGGTGAAGCCTGAAATATGGGGTTACATTGTCATTTCACCAGCGATATTTACAATTGGAATTTATAAACACAACGGCAACAAAATAACGAGGCATGCAAAGGACATATTAATATACATTTTTACAGAAGTGTAATTAAATTAAAAACATGCAAGTGTTTTTTCGGTGGTACATCAGACTTTGATTGATGATTTCTTTAACAAACTTTAATTAAATCTAGGTCAAGAACTATCAACAAAGGCTATATAAATAGTACTAATTTAACGTTACTATTACAAAGCAGGAAAATAATAACGGTACATAAACGTGTCAAAGCTTATTAAATATAATTAAATATTCAATTACCTTCCTGCTTTTGGCCATAGTGACAATAATGAAGGATCCTTGCATTTGTATATTAATAAATAATCTGAAAGCTAGGACAATAAAGTACTAGAAAGAGAGGTTTCAATGTACCACTTTAGATGGTTACAGTATTTTAGCCAGTCCTGAAGAATACTGTTATTCACAGACAGAATGATCAGGTCACAAATGCAATATGTCCAGTTTTAACTGCAAATTGATTCATTGAGAGGTCATCACACTGTATCACCGCCATCTGGATCATGCCAGAGTATAAAGCAGAATTAACAAACAGCATGAAAACCAAGTGAGCGGACCCCATGTTTCACAGGGGCAATTCTGAGTAGGCCCAGATAAATTTTGGTCTGACATGTAAAGACTGAGGGGAGCCAAATGCCATTCTGGAAATTCATCCTTGTCCCCAACAACCCCCCCCCCCTCTCAGTTTTTCTTAGTTATGATTTCTAATCCTGTAATTAATCGGAAAATAAAACTGCATAGATTTTTGTTCTAATGCTCTTACTAGCGTAAGAACAGTTAACAGTTTTCCCAAAAAATAAGCAGGGAGCCGATGTTAAAACTGTAGTGCAAAATGATACATTTCCAACACAGTGGTCCACTCAGTTCACACACACATACATAATGTATATAGCCTTTCCGTCACCATACCTGTGAAACCATTTCATTTTTTGCTTACAAACCCCATTTCTCTTCACAAATCACAGATTCCCACGTCTGTTTGTTTGTCTAACGGAGCATCTTCAACCAGATATCCAACATGCACTTGATCACATCTTTGAGCAAAACAAAAAAGTGACTTAGCAACAGTTTTTAAATTATCCTCTAACTTCAATAAACTTCATCTTAAAACCTGTACACACAGGTTTTGTAGACGCCTTTGAAAGGAATCTTTTCTCACTCATTATAATACAAATTATATGCAAAATGTATTTTATTAAGCCACTGCAGGAGACCCTTAATACGCCTAAATTTAAATATTAAATTTTAATATACAAATTTAGTCACAGCACTTACATCAACCCTGTTAAATCTTCGTTTCTTGAAGTGATATTACAGCTGATCTAGAACAAGGCAATTGATCATAACAGAAATACTTCTTACAGGGGTATTTAATTTGTACCTGGAAGAAAAACTACCCCCTGCACTCTGAACCGTGATTAAAAAACGAAAAACAAGCAGGTAAAAATCTCATAAAATCTCATACTTCCTCTTTAAAATGGCTGGTCTTACGACTCTCTTTCCAGACTAATCTGGGGGGGGGGAGAAGAGATACAATAAAATATTCTCAGGTGCAGCTTTAATAAAAGAAAACAATCCTACTAATAAAATCATATTGCAAGGCCACCGACTAAAAATGAAGGTTTATTTTTTTTCCTTTTTCTTTTTCTAAGTAAAGGTAAAATGTATTGTTTTAGCAAGCACTAAAGAGGCAGAGTGCCTTGCAGCGTTTAGGAGGTTTTTTGCAAAACAAAAAATAAATACAGTAGTTGGGTGTACGTGGCTCCAGTTTTTAGTTTCCCTGTGAGGTACAATGATCTCGGAGATTCAGGCAGGTAAATTGTGTGCAGGTATCTCCTCTTCCCACACGGGGGCGCTTTCACGCGGCTGCCATATTCCCGGAAGACCAGTCGCTCAGGTAATTCCGCTTCTACAGGTGAACCTGAGCAGGAAGCCGCTCCTGGTCCGCCACCCGTGTGCCACCTGACGCTCCGGTAGCCGCGGCGACCCCGCAACCTCCGGGGAGTCATCGCCGCCCCCAGTTTGCATGCGCGGTCATTTGTGCTACTCGCATATAGAAAAATAGTACAGAACTGCGGTGGAACTTTCTTGTGTATCAAATACAAGGCACAAAAAACAATGATATAAAAAAAGAAAGAACTGATCTTAGTTTTTAAAAAAGCACCTTTGGTTAAAAAGGAGGTACGCCAGTTTAAAGACTACTGTAGAAAAAACCAAGATAAATAGCATTTGCTCGTCGTATAGCAAACAAATTCTTTCGGAGCGCTTTAGTGAAAAAGATAGCAGTGGCTTCATTCATTCATTCTTACAAACACAGATGGCTTAAAAACAATAAAAGACCCAAAACATCCCTCAGTATGTACAGTGCACACTTAGAAATTCTCAGATACTCTTTGTAGATGCAGAACCACCAATGCGAGCATGTTGTCATTTTTACAGATGTATAGTACTTTCTGGTTCTGGTTTTTGAAAAACTCATAAAGGATTGAGCACAGTGCTATGGGTGTATTTGAGGCAGACAAGCCCATGTTGAGGTGTGTGGGTAGGGTGCAGGGGCCGGCCCCTAGGGGGCGAGCTTGGCGTCCAGCCGAAGCCAGTGCAGACCCTGCCGTGCGTAGCGTACTAGCTCTGTCATGGTGCTGGTGTTGAAGATCAGGGGCGTCATCACCTTGTCCAGCTCAGCAAAGAATTCTGGGAAAGACAGCGCACAACAGTGGTATCACATGTCCTCGCATGACCCTGTGCTCGTCTGCTGCGCTAATATCAACTCTAGCAGGTTCAGAATCTTCTGTGAACCATAATCCATGTTAAAAAAAATAAACCTTTAGTGAAATTATTCACTGAATAAAGCAGAAAACTGGTGAGAAATCGTACAGTACAGTCTCTTCATTGATGACACAAATGGCGGACTAGTAGGTCAGTGTTTCCAAACCAGTTCTAATCCAACTCCAGGAATATATTTTATGTGTTTATTATTATTATCCATCCATCCATCCATTTTCCAAACCGCTTATCCGTACTGGGTCGCGGGGGGTCCGGAGCCTATCCCGGAAGCA
>JAODJX010000051.1:4362669-4380435 GCA_026776945.1 Isichthys henryi
CCCCCCCCCCCCCCCCCCCCCCCCCCCCCCCCCCCCCCCCCCCCCCCCCCCCCCCCCCCCCCCCCCCCCCAACGGGGACATCACTCTGCCGACCCTAGATTTTAAACCGATCACAGGCCCGGCATCTTCACCCCCTGAGCCACATGCTGTCTAATACCACTCAGAAAGAAAGAGTGATGCACTGACATCACCACTTTCACCACGGACAAGGATTTACCTCCAGCGGTTGCGAGGGAATCTTCAGCTTGGAGAGGGAGGCCTTGCTACTACACTTCACCTCCCCGGTGGCACCGCTGCTGTTGCGCGACTGGCCACTGTAAGCTTCCGTCTTTGGCTCCTGAGTCTCCTGGCCGTCCATGGGCCGCACGTAGGCGGTGGGCTTCTGCGGCATGGAGCTGGGCTTGGATATGAGCGAAGGAGGAAAGGACTGCCCGGTGTGCTGGCTCCCACCGGAGAAGGAGGTGTGCACGCGCGACGGAGAGTCCCAGCTGGCGTCGTGCTCACGCGGCGACTTGGAGCGGTAGCATTCCTTGCCGTGGTGCTCGGCCGCGTGCGCCCGCGAGTGCCCAGAGCCCTTGGTTGGACTGGATGCACGTGATCTTGGGTGCTCCGAGCTGTGCTTGCTTGACCGTTTGCTACTACCATGGTCGCGCTCATGCCGCTGGGCCCCGCCGCTGCTGCCGCTGCCGCCAGCGAGCCGTGGACCACCGCTGTGGACAGCCTGGGAGCTCGACCGCTTCTGTGACTGCGATGAGGTGCTGGGGGCGGGGCCCACGGGGGTCCATTTGCTACTTGGGCCGCCCCGTCCCACGGGCTGCAGAGGAAGATCCCCAAAGGGCGGTGCGCCGGGCTCCTCGGACGAGGGCGCCCCCGTGGGGGGCTTGGGTACGACGCTGAGCTTTTGGCGTGGGGGATCTCCACTCTCTTTCATCTCGTCGTAGTTCCCAAGCATGCTCTGAATGCGGCTGGAAAGCTTGTCTTCTTTGCTTGACTGCAGAAAGGGAGAGATGGTGGGAAAAAACAGGGAAGTCAACGATTAACCAGAGAGGCAAAGAAATAATATGTAAAGGTACAACCTCGCTTGTGCATAATACAACTCGTTTTTAATGTTATTTTTGTGCTATACAGGCAGTTTCTCATGCCATCCCAAGAGAATAGCCAGGGAAAACACAACAACTAAGGAATACGCACAATATGGACAGAATATCTCCCAGGCAACTGGCGTGGTTAATTAAACCAAAGTGGCTGCCGCCTGTAATGTCAATCAGGGCACTGCTGCCCTTTTCCTTCACAAAACCTGTATAGCCAAAACAGCAAAACCAGCTGCAAGGCATCAGGTAATATACAGTGACTGAAAAAACAAGGCTTTGAAACACAGTGCGCTGCCAAGAGTTACGCTTGTTAAATGGTACTTAAACTACAATGTACACAGTGCACAATCCTAACAGAAGGCCCCAGTTGTTGAGGCAATGTCTCCCTGAAGAGTCAGTGGCTCAGGAAAATCCAGCACAAAAACACTCCCTCAATCACCACATCAAGCCGCACAAACGCAAACAAACAGAGGATGTAGATCAGTAGGACTATTGACAGCTCTGAATTGCAAACGTTGGCTTTCCTTCTTTAAAAACATGTTACCGCGGCTTTTTAAAGCGCTCGCCTTCCTCAGTAGATACGATGCAGAAGAAACTGTCCGCAAAGGACTTAATTTTCAAGAATGAATATAAGTGCATCCAGAAGAATAATAAAACTAGTTAAAAAATATTAATTAAAACACCAAGACCTGCTTGAGTCAGATTTGCCCTTGAATCCTAATCCCTAAAAAGCAATATGTTTACTCCAGTTAAAAACCGTGACCAAGCATTTTTCCTCTACGTATGAACCCATATGAACCCGTATGAACATGAGCTCATGTGTGGTATCGCTTATTTCCCGGGAATTGGAAACAATGCGCTCCCCCCCGACAAAATGCACACTGGGAGGCATTAACCATCACAAAAACTGAGATTCAATCATTGCTGTTTACTACGGATTTCTTTTTGCTCGAGTGGCTTAATTTTCCATGGCTGATTTCCCACCAACCTGCAGCTGTAAATCTTAATTTGACCCAACACATTTAGTATCTGTCCCCAAAAGCACCCTAATTCCCAGCACTGGCTGTTGGGGCAAGGACGGAACGCACTCGGCCTGTCAAGACTCATTCCTATTGATGCTTCTCGATGACACCTAAATTCTCTTCGGAATTACATTTAATGGAGGGTGAGGCCACCTGCCTGACTGCTCTTAGTAATTTTATCAAGCAGATGGGTGTGTGCTTCAGGAGCCGGGAGGGGGGCGGTGCACCAATCTAAGGCAAGATGATCAGAAGCTACGCACTTGCCGCACACTTCTAGGGAGTGAAGGAACACACTTTGGGATTCAGCAGAAAATATCTCAAACTACCAATCTGGGACACAATCAGTAAAGAGGTTTAACCTTTGTGTTGTTCCAGCTCAACCTGTAGAAGGCCATTAGCAACCTTCCCCTATCTTGAAGCGACCTGAGCTTCTTACACCGATCCCAAAGGTGCACTTACCTCAACCGTCACCGAAACTGTCGAATACAAAATGCGCAGGAGGTGTGAGGGTATCAGTAAACCAGAACGATGCAAGAATTGAAAGCTAAATCTAGAACCAAAACCAGGAGATAAGAAAATAAAATTATACAAATGGAAAAACAAAACTTACAACTTTATAAGGTTCTGGAAAGAGAGGAGAGCTGGTTGGGAAGGCCTCTCCTCCCGGCTGGATTTCTTGATTTCGTCTTTCGCTTTCTTTCAAACGGAGAACATTCCGGTCTTCACGGTTCATGTTGCTAACAACAGAGACACACATCACTAAGTGTGGAGAAATTGGGAAAACTAGCAGCTCTACAGCAAACACTACAAAGGCAACAAAGATGATGAAACCATTCATAAAGGCCCACAAAAGTGGGACTTTGGTGAGTGAGAAATAAAAAGCAGAAACCCCATATCCTCCCTGAAGCGAGTATGCGCTGCCTCTGAAACGGCGCCGATACCAGCCCCAGAAAACAAAGCCTGAATATAAAAGACCATTAACTAAAAGTGTGTTCTTTAATGAACTATGAATTAACTACACAGGACTGCAGAATCGTTTTCTATGACTTACTCTCAGGTTAAGGTCATTTTAGCTTTCATCAACAACCACAGGAATTCATACATACGCTGCAGTTTGCCAAACACATCAGGATAACCTGCAGATATGCACGTTCCTCAAACCGGGACAAAAATGAATTTCTCAACTCACTTTATCATTTAGTGTTCTTAGAAAAAAAGGGGAAGTGCTTTAAAAGTAAGTTAAAGGAAATGCAGAGAGAGCAGATGTATCTCTCCCTCAAATTGGCTTGGAAACACTCATAATGTATTGCCAACATTCACCCATGCCTCCTGGGAAGTTAATTCAAATCCCCCCCCCCCTCCGTGAAATGATCTCTCAAGTTAAACGCAGGTCAAAGGAAAAAAATGAAAACACTAAACTGGAAACAATGATTCTTTGATATTTAAAAATGAGACACTATCATCATCATCTAGCAATGTGCTTTGCAAGGCTGTCTACATGGCTCCAAATTAGCCAACACAACTAATGACTCATTCCATTAAATCAGACTGGTAAGATATTCGGAGCCAGGACAAGACCTGGCAACACAGATGCATAGAAAATGTATTATACCACTGTATTATAACCCCAGTGTTATCCGGATAAAGCATTATACACAATCAGAACAATGCTACCTCTCCTGCAAATTCTGGGCTTCTCAATGTGTAACCAAGGGAGGAATGGCACAAGTTATGCATAATCAGCTATTTCAAAGAATGTTGATACTCCCACAGACAGCAGAGGGAGCCCTAGAGCTCATGCGACAAATTGAGCATAAATACCTGAAAACTGCGTGTCACCATAAGGTTTAGCATGTTCTAAGAGATTATGCCCCCTGGCCTAACTACACTGGGCTTTACCCTGCCCATACACTACTGATTCTGAATCAACATACACAGCCCAAGGGAGTAAACTGTGCAAACATCTTCTGGAAATAACGGCTAATAACCACTCAAACCTGTGACGTGCTTCATGCATCTGAATAAAACCAGGGCCAAACTGAACTCACCCCTCCATTTTAGTGACCCTCATGATGACGCGAGAGAGGCGGGCACTTGTTTACACAGAAAAAACAGCGATCATAGAGATTTACAGTGGGAAAAGTACATGTAGCCCACAGTATGCTTATACAATTCAATGTTGTTAAATATGGGCAGGTAATCCATAAAAGTGTATGAAAAGACTATTAAACTGAGCACTGATGAGACAAAGGCCAGAAAACAAGGTGGACTGAATATATAAGACCATTAATTAAAAATCCATTAACTTAATAAATGTGAGGCATAACTGATAAACTTTTAGCCAACCATTACAAGTGAATCACATATTTATACAATTATCACTCAGATATCCATGTACCCCTCTACTCCCACATATACCAACGAAGACAAGCTTTCTGTAACGAATCTTCTGTTGTCTCGTATTTTACATTTGATTTCTTCGCATAATGCTCTTGTCCTACTTGAGATCTTCACATGCTTCGGAACAAGTGCAGAGGTTATGGGGAGCCGTCCCTCTGCCTGAAGCTTGCGCCTGACAAGAGGGCAGGTGTAGAAGAGTGTAAGCCTGTACTCAGTGGTGGATTAGGGCAGGGAGTGGCTTCGGGTTTCGGATTCGCAGTCAAGAACATGGCCGTAGTCATCCGACTTCCAGCACGGCATTACCCCCCCCCCCCCACCCCCGCCATTTAAAATATACCACTGAAAGAGCTCTGACAAAGTTAAATAGTCCTTGCTTCTAAAAAAAACATTTTTAGTATTTCTTGAAATACACATAAGGCCACTCAGAGGTGATTTAAGGCGAGTACCTTGCTTCAGGGTACACATTAGGTGCCGCTTCTAGGAACATCTACTGTTGTACCAGTTTCTCCTACCCTGTGACCACACCACTACTTGGACACTAGATTAAACAAACAATATAACTACCATGAATTGTTGACCATCCATTTTGCAGTCGTTTACCTTTCCGATGTCTTGCGCCAAATTAAAAAATTTAAAAAAAAGACACACTCACACTGACATGACAGCATGGAATCCTGACTTGCAGGTTCCTCGTGGACAGATAAGTCGGGCGAGGAAAGAGCAAGGTGAGCGCACTTTCAAACACTGTGCTGGGATTTAAAGCCAAACGTACGGCTGCTTCAAGCTTAATCTTGCTTCAACCCTGCTTCATGGTGCACACTCAGTCTCTGCTATTTAACACAGTGCGTGGAGGTAGCTGTACAGAGAAATGAACACACGGCGCACACAGAAAGTCTTGGGACGCTTACTTAATTCTGTAAATGTTGCAAATGTATTGGTTTCATAACAAAAGTCCACTGACATGCAACATGCAACATCTGCACATATATCTTCTGCAAAGATATTTTCTTAAGTGTCAGTTTTTTTTTTTGACTGACTCATTCAGTTCTGTTCTTGCCACTTTGCTGTTACTTGCAAGTGCAGTGACTGGCTGCCAGAGAGAGAGAAACACAAATGCTTGGTGTTTGTTTTGTGTTATTGCAAACCTGCTACTAATTAAAAAGCACCCAAAGAGATTGTTTGTTAATGAACTTAACTCAGAACTGCTCATTTATAACTACGATTTGGGTCTCAATTTATTACTAATTCAAAACAAACTTAAAACTATTGGTTGCTGCAATGATATATTTTGTAAATAAATGAATTAAGTAATGATTTTGATATAAAACCAATAAATTTTTCCTGAATTAAGTAAGCGTCCCAACACTTTCTGTGAGCACTGTACATCCCAGCAGCACCAGTGAAGTCACAAGCTTAACAGAGAGTTACATACAGTAGCTTAGGTGCTTAACAGTCTGCTGTTGTCTGACCAATCATACTAACGCATTTTGAAGCAATTAAAGGATAAAAGAAGGAAAACCTTGAAGACTTTGAGCTTACAACTTGTGGAGCTGAAGTCGAGCATTTTTACCCAGCCATGACATCTCTCATTACAGCCACCAAATAATTAGGGCTGGGAAGGGGGTGACGACATGGTTAGAGGGAGGTAAAACGCACGAGAATTTCCAGCACGTTTAGCTACAGCCATAACCTCAATTTAACGCAACTTAATAAAACGTATCCTTGACATACTTCCATTACGAATCGGCCACTGGAGCGAACTGAGGATTTGTTCTTGTGCCAAGACCAAAAGAGGGCTACAAGGGGCCCGGACTGATTGATATCAGGGCACCAAAAGCATAAACAAACTGGCTGGGGTGATTTTTACAGCAAAACGGCCTAGATGCCAAAACCCAATTCATACATATTACAGGAATCAAACAAAATCGATTAAACAAACCTCATAAAGACTCAAAATTGATGCTTTTTGAGCCTAACCCCCCCTTTTATCTCATTCCCCCAGCACCCTGTTAAAATTCTTTAGAAGTGTAGCAGATATGCAGCTATTTATTAAACACCAAAGGGTATCAAAACAAATATATTAAGGAAATATTTACAACTTCCTATCACTGAGATGCCTCATGCCAGGATCAAACAAGATGTTGTGACATATAGCGAGGCCAGCAGTCGAATCAAGTAGCTGTTACATGCCATCTGAAAATGCTTCATGTTTTATACTTGAATGTTCAAGAAAACCACAAAATGGAGACACACGCTTTGCAGACGGTTTATCTAGTAACATCCAGTACCTGAAAATGCCACCTGAGCCAAACAAGAAGAAAAACAAACATGCACGTAACAAACTTCAACACAATAAATTGCTGTAAATATACAGAAAATAACGCACCTAATGCTTACAAAACAAGCAGTAACATTTGCCTAACTTTTTAGTTTACAATAAGTAGACACAAATGTGCTCGTAGTCCACAACGGCTGGGAACAACCTGTACACAAGATACTTTCCGGTAACATTGTGGTCTAAAAAATAAATAAAATTATTTTTTTAAAAAACTCAAAACACATTTCTGGCTTACCCTATCTGAGAGGCCATTTCTCAAAGCAGTAAAGCATTACACTATGAAATGCCAAAGGATTTGCACACTGTAGGTTTCACAGACACAAAGTGTTGCTTCTTATTCCAAAATGTCCACAAGACGGTCTTTTTAGAAAAAATCAACATTTTCTGAGCGTTCAGATAAAACTGACTTAGGGAAGGGAGGTTACAGCTCAGTAACAGGAGAGACCAACTGTCCAGGCAGCGCAGGGGAGTTGTGAAGGGGGACAAAAGGTTAGGTTGGGAGCTGACTTAAAGGTGGAGTAGATTGGGGCAGGACTATGTCAGCTGGGTAGCACAAGTGGCTAAACAGCCTCGGAAACATACGAAATACAACATGAAAACAGAATGAAACATGTCCATCGAGCCCACATTACCCTCCCAGAAAACAGAGGAGTTATTGTTCATTTATGACTTCAAGAAAATTCATTACAAGACTGTACACTGAAGCCGTCTACCCCACGAGACAGGTACAGGAGAAGAACCTATTAAATAGTTAATCTAAGTATGCAAAAAAACACAATGGATACACCAGACCCCAGCAGCCCTGTACAAAGCTGTGATTACCATCTAACATACTACTGAAATGTAAAAATAAAGTAACACAGTGCTGCCAAAGAACTCTCGTAAACGATAACCCCTCTGCTACAATAGAACAGCCCATGTTGTTCCATAAAAGGAGATGTTATTTTATCCCGCTGAGCTGCTCCTCCGTGTGATGTCACTGCTCAGAAGACAGCCTACCCAACCAGAAACTCCCACCCTTCCTCCCTCACCAGAACACTCACACCATGAGAAACTTATTTAAAGGGAAAGCTGCAAAACGTATATCTATCTGAAGATATACCGAGTATTCTCTATTATAATAATTAAGTTCCCTTTGGGATAAATAAAGCATTTTTAATTGAACTGGGATTTTAGTTCCTTCACCTTTCTTTCTCAGCTCGCTTTTTCGGAGGGAAGTTAATCTCATAGTTTTTATGAACAGTCCGAAAATGCCGCTCCACATTTCCCTTCTTCGGAATAGCAATGGTAGACTGAAAGATGAGGCAAACACACTTTGAATATGACATGGTGAAACACACTCCTCCTTCCATTCCGTATGGAAGTGGTAGGTTTTTGGCTTCTTACTTGGTCCAGATCCCCCATTCATTTTTATACCCTTTCTTAAGTTTAGCAGCAATAAATTGGAGGCTAACGAGGCGACTCCGTAGCTTTCTAGAGTTTTGCTGCAGCTAGTGCGGTTCAATGCATCATCCATCCTCCGTTTTTTTATGCCATACGATCTACCCACACTACCTTTGCGATCGACGTATTGGGCACCCCTGCCCAAGATTAATTAACGTGCCATCATGGGACCCACACCACGGAGAGACACCAGTTAGTCTGTAAGTCTTTGTGGCACGGGTGACCGGAGTGCCCAGAGGGAACTCATGGGCCACAGGAAGAACACCCCTCTACAAACACACACACACACGCACGCACGCACGCACGCACGCACGCACACGTCTGGCACAGCACACTTGACATTCTGTAACCATCGCCTCCATTGTGCTGCACGTCTAAATCAGCTAATTAATGCCTTTGTTTGATGAGCCTCATTAGGCCCCTGACTTGCATCTAATATTTAATCTTCCACAAATTCTACCAAACTTATTCATCCAAATGACATTTCCATGGAGGCAACAGCCTGAGATCTTACAGCCAATGGCATCACTTCTCTCAATTCCAAGGAACACATGAATCACGCCTAACAGCAATTTCACAAGAGGTGGAGCGGTAAACATTGACAGACAATAGGCGGCAGCTCACTCTACCTTAAAGGTGTATACTAAAACCTGACGCAACAGTATGAATTGCTACTATTTACAGTAAAATTCACAGTGTTCTACTGGGTGATAAGGTAAAGAAAAAATCCCTGATGAGGACTGAGCTAAACAATTAACGAGTGCAGGTTAAATGCAGAGCACTGCAACCAGCTACGGACCTCTTATTCCCGCACAAAGCATCGTAAAATAATGCGAGTTTGGAGTCCCGGACTGCTGGGAGCAGTGCATCGCTACAGACGGGCCGGCTCGAGAACACCAGGAAGCCAGCATGTTTACTGCATTTGTTATCTTTTACGATCACTTTCTCCTCTCTGACGGACTTATTGCATCACGTTTTACACGCAACTAAGCTGAAATGCCACTTCCGCTTAACGGACGTCTTTTAAAAGTGTACTTAGGAGACATAGAGAATCAAGGGGTCTGTGTATCCAACTTTAAACGTGGCACATAGCAGTACAAGAAAAGAAGAAAAAAAAATTGTTTTTAAAAAAAGGAAGGGGAGGGGGCACACACCAACTGAAGGCCCCTCATGATGATGTTCAGTGTGAGTCAAACATTGTTCCTTTCCCCTAAACTTCCACAACTACAAATCTCACTAAACAGGTGGGCAGGCTGTATTTGGAACACTTGCAAATCTCCTAGACATCAGTGCTAAAATAGCAACAAAACCAGCCCAATTCCATTACGGTGAGGAGCAATCCCAAACCTACGTGACAAAAAACAGTGAACATGCATGTCACTCACAAGCTCCGGTCGCCTTTTAGTAAATTAACACCAATTATTATTCTGTTCGTACATGACTGCTAATTTAATTTTCACAAATTACATCCTCTCCCCAGGTTACAATGGGGTTATGTTCCTATAAACCTATCGCAAGGTGAAAATATCGCAAGGTGAAAATATCGTAAGGCGAAAATGCATTTTAATAATGTACACCTAACCTAACAAACGTAGCCTAGCCTACCTTAAACATGCTTGAAACACTTACATCAACCTACAGTTGGGCAACATAATTAACACAAAGCCTATTTTATAATAAAGTGTTAAATCACTCATTTATTGAACAATGCACTGGAAGTGAAAAATATTTACCCATCGTAAAGTCGAAATATCGTAACACGGACCATCGTAACCCGGGGAGGGTCTGCAATTAATTCAAGGTGAGATACTGAGCAGGATGAGATGCACCCCCCTTGCTCCCCAAATGCCAAACATTCAGTTTCCTCACTGAGGGAAGTTTTCTGAAGTGGAGGGACAGACAGTGTCCTGATCATGGCCTGAATGTGTGGACTTGAGCCGTTCTACATACAGCAACCTATGCTCAATTTATGTGCAGCTACATTCCATCGTGTTGTCTCATCGGGATCGAGTGAAGAAATGCAGGCCAAACGCACTCTGGTAGCACCATCACCTGCCAACACCTCGTCAATTAGAGAATCTATGCTCATGTTATCCTCATAAACTTGCATTCATTTGCAAAATGTGACAGCTTGATAATGTGACCCAATGGTCTAATTCGGCAGAAACTGGAGAAGCAGTCGCTGTCTTCCTAAAATAAAGAACTTATGATACTGTCACTTTAACAACAAACTATTCAAATACACACTTCCTTTGCAGAATTGAAACTTCAGTATTAGTGGTATACTCTGGTACTCTTCAGTATCTAATGATCAACGCAGTTTTGCAGCCCTACTGTCTATAGAGATGATCCTGTGGAGCAGATGCTTTCAGCTGCCAAAAAAACCCTGCACTGGTTCATACTCTCACTTAAAGACAAGTGAGAGCAAGGCCCAAATGTCTGCCTTAAACTCTTGACAAAGCATTATGGGTGAGCACTGTATCACACAGTTTCTCTGGTGAGACATCTCACCTCAACCTCTACTTCTAGACATTGCTAGCCTCAGACCATAGCAGCAATACCAGAGTAAACTAAAGCCCTGCAAAGTTCTCAGAGTCTCCTACAAATCAAGGGACATGTAGGACTACCTGTCCAATGCTACTTCCCACATCAGTCGGTTCCTTCATTGGAGAGGTAGTGGTTTATTTTTAGCAGAGAGTCTTAATGGGGACAGAAACTGCCCTGCCATTAATGTCGGTGACATTATCCTGTAAAACAGGTGATGTTTGACACACAAGATGCCTGCTCCATTTGTACTTTGTATGACTGGCCAGGTTCCAAAGCACAAACACTGCACACCAGTTGCTCAGTACCCGCACGGTTGCAGTTTCCCATGGGGATATAATGACAGCCAGCATTCAATTTACAGGGTGAGGGGAAGCCTGCTTTGCATGCTGGGGAATCTAACGGCTGTCGAGGTCCACGATAAGCCAACTATAATGGACACCCGTTATTACTGCAGTGACCAGTGCAGTAGTCTAGGGTGGATGAAATAATAGATGACATTTTTATAGTGTTTTACACAAACCCAAGGTTGCTTTTTACAAGGAGGGAGGGGGGAATGGACAGACATTTAGAAGATGCCAAATCTCATTAGTCAGCTGCTTTGCCTACGGAAGCAGATATGGTCATAATCTAGCCAGAAAAAAACATAAATCTTCACAGTTTTGAAATGCGTATCGATGTTTCATGTCTTTTCTCACCTCACACACATCTGCACCTTTTGTTGGTGAAAGCCAAGATAAGATACTTATTCGTTTAATTCTAGGCATCACCATTACGAGGGTCTACCGCACATATTTGCCATAACGCTTTTAATTGGAAATAAAAATGTTCCACAGTTGAAAGTATCTAACAGCTATTCATCGCACAGAAGACTTTTCTGCAAAATGAAAGCTACCCCATTTTCTACATCATGGGGAGATGCCTGGCCTCTGATAAGCTACAACAGAAAGAAAACTAAACCCGCAGACGAAAATATAAGCAAAGCAACGGCCGAAATACACAGAGAAACTCTCTCCGGGCCAGAGAATCCACTGAAACCCCACTGAAAGTAATCCCGTGAGTGTCAGGTATCATTTGTCCCACAATCCCCTTCACTAACACAGCATCGTGGATTTCAGAGCACATTACTGTTTTCCAAATGTGATGTTCCTTTTGTGTATCTGAAATAAGACCAGCACAACTTTCAAGTCGACCAGGTTACAAACCAGGGAGGTTTATTGTTACAACTTCGGCTACCTCCCAATTTAGAGGCAAATAAAATTAACATACTTCTCCCTACAGGGAGTTAAGACTTCACAGCCTTATCAAATTACTGCCAGCTTCCTACCTTTAAAATATGAAAAACACTTTAGGAAAAAAGAAGAATGTTCTCAATAATAGAATGACTACACAAATATTAATGCCCTTTAAACCTTTTCTGAGATTTTGGGGTCATATTACTTTTACATATTACACTGATGATTAATAGCAAAATTTCATGATTTTCCTGAATCAATCCTTCAAGAAGATTCAGTAAAGTCAAAAAACCATTGTACTAAAGCGAAGGGCAAATATGACCGCAATGATTTACACGCCGATGGAAACAAATCCACGTACTACTAGTAATTACACTATAAAACAAAACCAAGTACATAAAGACAATACAAGAATCAAAAATAATTCGGGTTTTTTTATGAGGTGTTATTCGATGTCACTGACGCATATATTGCATTGCGCCAAATCCAGGTCATCTGAAACACCAAGTTAAATGTAAACAAGAGGCAAATTGTTCATGCGTTAGATTTAAGCTCCAGACACATTTTCTATACTTATCTAACATCAGTATTCAAGACTAATACGCACCGTTTCGCCTCATTTTTATGCAAGCCTTTTTTAATCGAGTTTTTATATAATCAAGCAGCAGCGACGCGAACAAAGCATTGACGTCACTAATAAGAGAAAACTCATACAGCACTAACTTCAAATTTCAAGGTACTTGGCAGTTCGAGATAGCGTTCAATTTCCTTACGACAATCATATTATTATCGAGAATTATACAAAGCCATTATTAGTAATCGGTTAGCAGAGCTCATACGTATCACACTTGAGTGGCTTCCTGGTTATCAGGTCAAGCCTATCTTTCGGGGAAGTGAAGTTTCTTTATAACAAACTTTCAAAGCGTTTTTGCAACGTTAAATCCACAGCATCAATAAAACAATGAAACGTCCACTTCTAACTCACCATATTAGTATAGGAGTATGTTGGACCCCCACCGCACCCCCCAAACCCCAATCATGGACTATTTACAACCAATAAACGTGACAATTTTACTCCATTCTCAGTGAATCGCCATGTTTATTCTATTGCACAATCTGCAATGTACTGTCAGTATTTTCACCCAGTAAAACGCCAGCAAAGTGTTAATCATATGCTGGAACCAAACTAACGATTCACTTAACGCCTGCCTCTAAAGTGGATAGTTACTGGTTATTGCTTTATCCAGTAACGAGAAAAAGATACCCACTACTCACAGGAAGCCAAGCATTTTAATGCTATTTTATACATTTACATCTAATCTGAAATCCCCAAATCGTCATAGTAATGGCAGCTCGCTAAAATGGTAGTGTCTACATCACAAAGTTAATCCGCTTACCTCTGCGGTCTTCTTTTAGGCCCGAAACATCTCTAGCTAGCTAAAGGAAAGCCTTTCTCCTTTGTCTTTTTTTGCACTTTTCAGCTTATAAAAACACGTTTTTTGAAAAAAATCTACCCGCGGGCCGCGACGATTAATTAGATAAACGGGCCTATTTCCCAAATAAAATGCGTAAAACCCGACTCTCCCCCTGGCTACCGCAGACTCCGTCACCGGCATGAAAAGTGTCGTCTACATCTTCCTCAATCCGTTTTTTTTTCCTTTCCACCCATCCATCCATCCATCCATCTTCTCTCGGATCGAGGGGGCTGATCGTTCAGCACATCCTAAACGGGGGACACCAGCCAGGCGCACCGACCTCGGCCCCTAAACCGCGTCATGTGACGGTGACGCCGGCCAGGCGAAAATGGCTCGCTGGCGCAGGTTAGACAGGAACGGCGTCGCCGCGACGTCGCAGGAAGGGGGACGCGCGTCGTGCGGGCAGGCGGCGAGGCAGCCAGTAAATGCCGGTTTTATTTGTTTTGAGTATTTCGTGGCGATCCTCCAACCATTTCTCCGCTGAGCTAACGATGGTGCGTCTCAGGTTTTTATTCGTTGCAAAGCTTTGCATTAGGGTGGCTTAGAATGACGATGCATTAGTTAGTAACCCCGGGACAAAGTGACTAAAATGGCAACATTGGTAAGAAGAGACAGTCATTTAGAAAGATTTAAAAACAGTCAGGAAAACGACCTGTGGTTTTACACTAAGATGGAGAGTGGGGGGTTATTTTACAGACTGAAATGTGAAATGGATTAATTGCCAGAGACTAGAGAAACAATATTACAATTGTATGAGCAAAGACTGCCGCGAGCTAAGAATTTGCAGATTAGACGTACTAGTGAATTCCGGGTGAATCCCTAGTGTAAACAAGGAATTCATTGTGCTTTGTTTTTAGGTTATTTTTTCATTTTATTTTTCCATTTAATCATCGACAAACTATTATCTTACGTTTAACTGCAGTTTTTGAAACTGTATGGCATGTTTTTTAAGTAATGACGAATGTCCGAATTCAGGCCAAAGTATCTTCCTCCAACAAATTGAATTTAAAGTGGGCAAAACTTTTTTGCATAGGCAAAATAAAAGGAAATGATGTTTTTCCCTATTCCCAAATCGTGGCAGGCCGCTGGCACGAACAGAGCTATAACAGGAGTAATCTGAAATATAATTTACAGAAATGGAAAAAAGTATAGTGCCCAGTTAGTCCGAACTGACTCATTACAGAAATAATTTAGTTAGTATAATTTTACATTTGTTCCCAATTCTCTCAATAAGCGATTCTTGATTTTGGTAAAGAATGATCTTGGAATTTTGTACAACTAAATATTTAAAGTATATCTAAAATGCCACCACAATTGTGAAATACATTAAATTTAAGATTAACGAGAGAGAATTCCCGCATAGAAATTTACCCCTTTTGAGAAGTTGTTATCGAATAAACATATTTTATATCATTCATTTAGATATGTGTCGAATATAACGACATGCCCATTTTTTAATATTTAAGTATACTATTTTTGGTTTTACTCATCGTGACAGGTAAAAAAAAAAAATCTGTCAACTTCACTTTGAGGAAAAATTGGTTACCTCATTGTTGCCTTTCTGTTTTCTCACATAAACAACTTTCTTGTGTCAAGATATCTAATTTTTTTGTCATTTTACATCAGTGAAAATATTCATAAAAGACACTTTATTAGCTTCACTTTGTACATTTTCGGATGACTGAATTAATCTATACCGGCAACGTCATGGGGCTCCAAGGATGCGCGCGCTCACCAGGGCGTCACTCTTTACGTCATTCACCGCGCGACGCGCTCCTCGAGACGCCGAAAATTCAACATGGCGACGCCCATGCATAGGATCATCGCGCGGAGACAGGCGTAGGTTTTGGCAATTATTCTTTTTCACCGTCAAAAATTAATTCAACTCTTTCCTTTATATCTTAATTTGAAAACTAAATGCATACATTTGCGAGGTGTGTCTGTATATAACTGTAAACAGGAACGTCATCAATTCGTGGGTGAATAGTTGTGAATGTAGCTTGGTTTCGGTTGTTTTACTCGCCCCCTTGCTACCAGGATAATATGTCGTGTTAGATTTTTCACGAAAAACTGTCCGCTGATTAAATGTTTATCTTCAGATTTATCTACCAACAATATAATGATTGTTCTTTTTCAATAGGGAGGCAAACAAACAACATGTTCGATGTCAAAAGTGCTTGGAATTCGGCCACTGGACATACGAATGCACAGGGAAAAGGAAGTACCTCCATAGACCTACAAGGACTGCAGAGATGAAGAAGAAACTTAAAGAGAGCGAGAAAATGCTTCCCATCACAGCAGGGTAAGTGTTTATAAATGCTTAAGGAACGACAGATGTGTCACCAGATTATCCTATTTTTCTGAGGGCGTGAACTCATTTTAAGTGACAGAAATACCATATTATGACCCCTGGTGCAAACATGTTAACTCGAAATTTTGAAGTGTTGCTTCTTTGGGCTTCCATTAACTATACCACAAACATGGAAAAATATGTTGTATTATATGAAGGATAGATATTTTATAGAAGACACAGTTGCTGTGTTCTGTATTCAGATTTTGTGTGTTTGATGGTTAAAGTTCAGTAACACTCTTTGTTTATAGACCAGGAACAGAAGGCTCAAATGAGAAAGTGAAAAAGAGAAGGTAATGGCCAGTGCCTGCCTTGCTATAAATTTCCTTCCTGCATGGTTCCATGTGGTTGAATGCAGTGTGATGCACACGCTCTGCTTATTTTAGGTCAAAGGAGTTGAGCGGCTCCAGCAGTGGGGACACTGGCAGTTCCTCCGGCAACGACTCTGACAGCAGCAACTCCAGCTCGTCGTCGGACAGCAGCAGCGACAGCAGCAGCGACAGCAGCAGCGATAGTGAGGACAGCACCAGCTCTTCCTCCTCCAGCAGCTCCAGCTCTGACTCGGAATCATCCTCCAGCAGCAGTAGTTCTGATGAAAGCCCACCCAAGAAGAGGAAGAAGAAGAAGTAGGAGGAATGGGCTGCATTGTGATCTAGGAGTAGAATTTCAGGCTTTCTGTGACACTACGCCAGGACCATTCTCCCTATAAAACATGCAGGAAGGCCTTGTGGGATATTGGTGGTGTTCTGTGGGCAAAAGAAAATCAGTTATCTGTTAAAATATCATAGGAATGCAAGTTGTAATCTTTTAAAATTCACCCACAATGCAGGCTTTCTCTTATTGTCCATGCAAACTTTGGATTTCAGGTCTAAATATTAAGTCACACATAATCATTCAGCTGATTAGTCGGAGCATTTGCATGAAACCTTTCTGAAAGATATGTAAGATATTGTAAGGACTTTTATTGTTACCGGAAAAAGAAAGAGGGGATTTGGATTTGTGCATTTTACATTTTAACAAGTCATCGATACTGAGAAATGAAATTGTCTTTTAAGTATAACGTTGTAGAGGCAATGATGATGTGCAAACCGTCTTTAAGTTAATATGTTAAGATGGCAGGTTCAGCATCCAGAATTTGTCTTCGTGGACAGTTCAATGTACAGATTGTTCAGATCTGTGGACATCAGAGATAATCCTTGGTAATGAAAGATATTAAATTACATTGTGACTTCATTTGGTGGAATGAAAATCTGTGTGTTGGCTGTCCCATTTTCCCGGGACCCTGGCTTGATGTGACCTTATTTAGCAAATATGATTCACAATACCACTTGCCCTAGGTTAACTGGATATGAAAAATATGCGTTAAGCAGTGTCATGGTGGAGCTTTTCCTTCATGCATATTGACTCCAGATTAGGTAAAATCATAACTTCATTATCTCTTTTGTATAGTAATCCTCACCAGTTTTGGGTATGTGTTTTTTGAAGAAAGCTATTGTTTTTATTTTTATAATGCAAAAATAAAAATTACAGACAACTGTATAACGGTATTTATGTTGTGTTTGACGATTTGAACTCAATACTTAAAAAAAAAAAAGCAAAACAAAAAAAATCATTAAACAGTTGTACTATTACAAATAATGAATGACAGCTATATACATATTGCTTGGAGCGTTTTTGAAGTTGTGCCAAATCTGGCATTAAGATTAGATAATTTGAGAAAAGATAGTTGGTAGTTGGGGGCGGCATGGTGGTGCAGTGGTTAGCACTGTTGCCTCACACGTCCGGGACCCCGGTTCGAGTCTCCGCCTGGGTCACATGTGTGTGGAGTTTGCATGTTCTCCCCATGTCATCGTGGGGTTTCCTCCGGG
>JAODJX010000051.1:4384920-4410638 GCA_026776945.1 Isichthys henryi
ACCTACGGGCAATTTAGCAACGCCAATTAGCCTCTGCATGTTTTTGGACTGTGGGGGGAAACCGGAGTACCCGGAGGGAACCCCACGACGACATGGGGATAACATGCAAACTCCGCACACATGTAACCCAGGTGGAGATTCGAACCCGGGTCCCAGAGGTGTGAGGCAACAGTGCTAACCACTGCACCACCATGCCGCCCCTACCCAAAAATATATAAAAATAAAATGCTTTTCAGATAACTTGTAGTTCTATTTATCCATCTAGATTATTGTGGTGTGGGTTGCTTAGTTTTGCAGATATCTGTCGTAGAAATGTCTGCCTTTTCATGAATATATTGTGGTTGAATGACTTTCTTTCCGTGGTGGCTAAAGCGCCAAAAAGATACGTTAGTAAAATTCAACAGCATTGTCTCTTACCAGTAATCATGACCCGGGTATTCAAGAAAGTCATGAATAAAAAAAAAGTCAAGATTAAAGTCATGATTGTCCAATAGAAATGCTCCTTACCCACATTCTTATTGGACGATCATGAGTTCTAGCTAAGTTTAAGCCCAGCTAAGTGAGAAATCCTGCTTCGTGGAATACCCTCCCTGGTCTGCTTGAGGAGATGAAAGGCTATCCTTTAAGTTTCTGCATTTCTTCCACAGTGTCCCTGGCTTATGGGATTTATAAGCAGGATCTTCCTGCTCCAGAAGAAAAGCCAAGGACGGTGGTGTTCGTGGACCTCGGCCACTCCGGGTACCAAGTGTCGGCATGCGCGTTCAATAAGGGAAAGCTCAAGGTAGGCCGGTTGGTGGCTCAGCCGCAGTGTTGCCAGAGAATGGCCACTCATCGCGGCAAGTGTCCCTCGACACTCTGTTTGCGTGTTCCAGGTGCTGGCTACAGCGTTTGACCCACAGCTGGGTGGGAAGGATTTTGACGAGATGCTGGTGAATCACTTCTGTGAAGAGTTTGCTAAGAAGTATAAGCTTGATGTCAAGTCCAAGCCGAGGGCTTTGGTACGGCTTTACCAGGAGTGTGAGAAGCTCAAAAAACTGATGAGTGCCAATTCCTCCGACCTGCCTCTCAACATCGAGTGCTTCATGAATGACATAGACGTCTCTGGGGTTCTTAATAGGTAAGCAGGTTGTGTTAAGGGTGCATAACGGGAAATTAATATTGCTTGGTATCGAAATCTCTGTTTCGAAAGTATGGTACCTTTCTGCTTTTAACCCACTGCTGTGTTTCGACAGAGGCCAGTTTGAGGATTTGTGTACAGATATTTTTGCCAGAGTTGAGGCTCCCCTGCGGAGCATCTTGGAGCAAGCGAGTAAGTACCCGGTGGTTCCTAGTGTGTCTCGTTGACGTTTTAATGTTCCTTGAGTATGACAAGTACTCGGCAGATGTCGGGAGTATTGATCGGCCTTTCTGGATTCATCAGAGCTGAAGAAGGAAGACATTTATGCGGTTGAGATTGTGGGCGGAGCCTCGAGGACCCCTGCTGTCAAAGAGAGGGTCAGCAGGTTCTTCGGGAAAGAGCTGAGCACCACTCTGAATGCGGACGAGGCTGTAGCCAGAGGCTGTGCCCTTCAGGTCGGTCTTTGCTTTAAACCGTACCCTTAAGGGCTCTGCACCCAGGTCCTACCTACCTGAAAAAAGTAACTTTCTTGAAGATTATTGGGTAAAAGTTCACATTTTTGATTAGTTTGTTTGTCGGGAGCTATATTTTACTATGACGCGTAGCTGGTGAGTCTGGTTTTTTTTTTTTTTGAGAACTTTTATTTTATTCTCCAGTGTGCCATCCTGTCCCCTGCATTCAAAGTGCGCGAGTTCTCCATCACAGATGTGGTTCCTTACCCTATTTCCCTGAAGTGGAACTCGGCAGCAGAGGAGGGCTTGAGGTACGACCGTCGTTTCTGCTGGTAACGTTTCTCAGTCCAACTGATCAGCCATCTAATCCACGGCATTGGTGAATTGCTCAGGAAGCACGATCTCCGTCCCCCTGTTCCCCATTATACAATTGGTCAAGGCCAGTAATAGGCTGTATCATGTTATTTAGCCGTCAATCTTATAAGGCTCTAATAAAATGAGCTTGCTTAAGTATTTTACAAGGAGATGGTAAACGGAGCAGTCTCTCTCCTCATTCTTTTCCACTCGAACAACTAAAAACAACAGGGAAAATAACTAGCATTTTTTAAATTCATATTATTAAGTGTTTACCTCTTGACGGAGAGGGAACATGGATTAGGGATGGAAGATTGAGCTTAGGGAGAGGAGAGGAAGCAAGGAGAGGAACGTTTGCAGGCAGAGGGAGCAGAACAGGAGGGTAGAGGGCAGAGGAAAGTACGCATGACCATGCCGGCCTGTTGCGTTCTCTCCCTCGATAGCATGTCCATCTGAATCCACGCCCATTATTTCACCTGTGCTTCTTTCAGTGATTGCGAGGTGTTCCCAAAGAACCACGCGGCACCGTTCTCCAAAGTGCTGACATTCTACCGCAAGGAGCCTTTCACTTTGGAGGCCTATTACAGCTCCCCGAAGGAGCTGCCCTACCCAGATCCCACCATAGGTACGGAAAGGCCTATTTGTATTTCCGGTGTGTATTTTAAGTGCTTGTCTGTTTTGCTCATCAGTGGTGTGGTGGACTGAATGGAGGCTAGAAGGTGTCCTAACCTTAAGTGGCTGTGATGATCTCATGCAGAAACGACAGTTTCTTAGTTGTTCCTTGATTGAACCACTTAGGTTTGGTTGAGGTGTTGCCTAAATGGGCCCCAGGGCAGATCTTGGTGGTAGAAAGGCAAGAATGTTCAGATCATTCAGTTTCAGGGCGCACCTTCTCAGCTGGTCGGAAGTGATGGCAAGTAATGACAGCCAAGCTTGCAAGGGTATAATGAAACTCGGGATCTGGAGCTGTACCAGGCCGTCGTGGTATGAGGATTTGTGATTAGGGCACTGGTGCACCTTTTAAACTCTTTCTGTCATCCGGCACAACTTTTAGTATGGATGAGTAAGCTGCTATCTTTGTCACGTCTCTGACTATGGGGGTAATTTTTTTAATTTTTTTTCTCCTCTATGATGCGTAGGTCAGTTTATGATCCAGAAAGTGGTGCCTCAGGCTTCCGGCGAGAGCTCCAAGGTTAAGGTGAAGGTTCGGGTCAACATCCATGGGGTCTTCAGCGTGTCCAGCGCCTCCCTGGTAGAGGTCCAGAAGTCGGCTGAGGTGGAGGAGCCCATGGAGACGGAGCAGGCCGTGAAGGAAGACGAGGTTCGGAGATTTTTCCGATGCATCCATAAAGCACACAATAGCACAGCTCTCATGTAATTTTGCTGCCCAGCATAAAAATAGAATAAGCCAGTGATTCAGGAAGCCGGTTTTGGAAGCATTGTCCAAGAAAATGTCTCATTGTGGCCGTTTGAGTTTTATGTACGTTACACCAGATAAGCAGTCAAGGAGTCATTTTGGAAAAGAAGTGTTATTCAATCTGCCCCTTTCTTTAGAACAAGATGCAAGTTGACCAAGACGAACACAAAGCTGAAGGCGACGGACAGAAAGAAAACACAGAGAAAAAGTCCGAGTCAGAGGAGATGGAGGTTTAGGAATCGTTCGGTTTTGTTTCTTAACGTTGTGCAGTTTTGGCTTATTAGGATTCGTTATGTTAATCTAAGCCTCGTTTGATGCCTGGGGAAAGTAAATGCAGAGTTACTCGTACTTACAAACAGACTGCCACGTAGTCTGTTATATTAAATTTGGGTTAAATCAAGTGGTTCGTAATAATGAACGCGCGCACTACTTTGTGACGCTCATGAAGACATCGCAGGGATTCAACGGCTTTTTGGCAGGATTCCATGAAGTATTGAACAAAACCCTTTGCTAAATTAACATCGTGCATGCAGCGTACCTGTTGGTTTTACATGTTTTAGTGTATTTGTAAGTGTTATGTCCTTAGAAAGGTAAAATATACTCTATATATAGACAAACATTTCAGTAACACTAAATAAATGTAATCATATGTACTTGCTCTGCCTTACCTACAAATTCGACTTCAAGACAGACTTAGGGGAGTGGATGTCATTTGTAACCTGGGGATTGCCTGTATGCTCCTTGGGATATAATGGAAGCCTTGATGTGTTTTTATTTTATCTTTATTACTCCTTTGGTTGTGTAAAATTGGATCAGTAGTGGATTATCACTTGATACATCCATCCATCGGCCTGTTGGATTATCCCAGTCTTGGAGCAGCATAGAGCATAAAGTCGATTTATTCTGATTGTGTGTGTGTGTGTGTGGGGGGGTGGTTTTTTATCAGACTTCCTCTGAGGACAGCAAACAGGAAAAGAAGAATGATCAGCCTCCGCAGGCAAAGAAGCCCAAGGTTAAAACAAAGACCGTTGATCTTCCCATTGAGAACAGTCTTCAGTGGCAGCTTGCAAACGACATGCTCAATCTCTTCGTGGAGAATGAGGTAATGCGAATGTATACTGTAACCCGCTCATATATATTTCTTGGTTTGTCAGTAGTAGTGGCATGTGCGCTCACTTAAAATTAGAGATGGAAAGTTCAGGTCCAGAAAGTAGAAATCCAGACCTAGATTTTGTTTCAGCCAACTAGTTGAGTACCCTGTGACTGACTCTTTACACTGAAGTGGTTGGTTGAAACAAAACTTCAGTCTAGATTTGTACTTTCCGAACCTGAACTTTCCACCTCTGCTGACCCAAATGACCCAAAACATAGACATGTTCAGGTAATGCATGGGCTTAAATTTTGGTTGCATAAGTATTGTTGAAGCGTTACTGTGTTTATCACTTGGAAGGCAGTTTCCTTCTTTGCAAAACTGTGAGTAAGTCAAGGGAGGTTTAAAAATAGTGTGCTTTTTTTTTATGTGTCTGCAGGGCAAAATGATAATGCAGGACAAGTTGGAGAAGGAGAGGAACGACGCAAAGAACTACGTGGAGGAGTATGTGTACGAGATGAGGGACAAGCTCCACGGAACGCTGGAGAAGTTCATCAGCGAGGAGGTGAGAGTCCCGCTCCGTTGATGACTTGAGGGTAGCACGTCGGCGGTCTGTGTCACACGCCCTCATGCAATGCTGTGTGCTGCTGCTGATCTGATCCAATACAGGAACGGGATACGTTCTCCTTAAAGCTCGAGGATACGGAGAACTGGCTGTATGAAGATGGGGAAGACCAGCAGAAACAAGTCTACATCGATAAACTAGGTGAACTGAAGGTAGAGTTTCAAAGTCCTCTTGCTTTGCGATGTGGGTTCCATGTGATGGCACCTCGGCAAAGTTCGGAAAGTGCCTTGGGGTTGTGCGGTTGGCCAGAGATATGGCTGCGTAGCTTTATTAGTCGGGAGAACCATGTCATCTTCAAACCGGTCAACGGAGCAACATTGACCTGCTCAGCAGGTATGGGGAAATACCGTTGATGAGCGTCACTGACACTGACCGAGAAAATTGTCCTCTGTGCAGAAACTTGGCCAGCCAATCCAAGAGAGGTTCTTGGAGTCTGAGGAGAGACCAAAAGCCTTTGAGGAGCTCGGGAAACAAATCCAGCAATACATGAAATTCGTGGAAGCTTTCAAAACTAAGGTGACGTACGAATAGCCTTGGTCTCCTTTTAAAATACGGTGTTACTGAGGTCTACATGCGTTGACTGAGCTCTCGTTCAGCAGGACGAGCAGTATGACCACCTGGACGAGGAGGAAGTCGGTAAAGTCGACAAATCGGTGAACGAGGCCATGATCTGGATGAATAACAAAATGAACGAACAGAACAAACAGTCGCTGATGGTCGACCCAGTAATAAAGTACAAGGATATCCAGGCAAAAACAAAGGTATCGTGCTCCTTCCTCCCAAGTAAAGAGAAAGGGGACAGTTCATAAATAACAAACTCTGTGAAATTACCTCTGTTATAAATGGTGCAACAGTCAGTTTGAGAACCGGTGGAACCAGGTCATCTATACAAGGTCGTATTCAGGATACCAGGCCGACTCGCATGTTCTTACTGACAGGTGAAGCAGCTCTATGTCCTGCATATATCATTCCTTTAACTATTAAACATGTTTTGTTGTTTTGTCCTCCTTTTAAGTGGCATCGGCATATTTACCGATTTTCCTGACTTTAACGGGTTTTTAGTAAAGTGAAGCCAGAGGCTTTTAATTTATTGTTATTATTTTTAATGAAAGCAATTTTATACTTTTAATTGTTCGGTCTGTTTTCTCGCCATGAACGTAGCCTCAGCTGGGGTTAAACGTAAAATTGCATTAATTCCTAACGTAGCACTCATTGAAGGCTCATGATGGTTAATTTACAAGCCAAACAACTTTTAAATGGTCGGCAGTTGTTGAGGTTTGACTTTGGGTCTTCGGAATTCTTAACCCGGCTCATTTTGGCTTCCACAAATAAAGAAGACGCTAAGGAGATAGATGCCAGTCATGCCCTTTACTCAGATTTTATACATATGGTGGAGTTTTCTTAATACGATGACCGATTTCCAAAAATTAGATTTTAAAAAATCGCAGTATATCACCTTGATGCAGTAAGTAACTGTATAAAGCACTGTACTGTACCTTAAGAGAACAGACTGCTGAAGCAGAGCAGTGTTTTCACAAATGTTACAAAGTAGCGTGTGCATCCATTATTACGAACTATTGTTTTTAACCAAATTTTTTAACGTAATAGGTTTTATGGCAGTTCGTTCGTAAGTACGAGTTGTCCGTAAGTTAGACGTTCTTAACCTGGGGACTGCCTGTACACAGCCCTTTTAATCGCGCCTTTTTTGGCTAACGAAGGGCTTATCGTAGACACGGTGAAGCTTCCTCGTCTGTGACCATGTGCTCCCTCCCACCAACAGGAACTAGTTTCTGCTTGCAACCCCACCGTAACAAAACCCAAGCCTAAAGTGGAGCCGCCCAAAGAGGAGAAGGCGCCAGAGCAGAACGGGCCAGTGAACGGGCAGGACAAGCCTCAGGGGGAGGCCGACGCCACTAGCCCCGAGACGGGCACGACGCAGAGCGCCAGCCAGCCCACTGCCGACTCCACAGATGGCAAGCTGCCCGAGATGGATATCGACTAACGGCTGCTCAGGCTTGCGGACCCTTTCCTGTATGCTGACGTGTTAAGATGATCGCCCTCTGACCATTACAGGCTGTTTGACATGTCCCAAAAAGTGCTCGGTCTGCCTTCGACACCTGTTTGAATGAACCGAACGCATATCGTTCGACCTGTTGTGAGGGTAAGGTCTTAGGTAAGAATTAAAAAAAATAAATAAAAAATTTAAATTGCTCGCTGTGTCAATGGCACATCTCGGTCTTAGGAAACTGTCTATAGCTCAGTTACTTCATGTCCACTAAGAATGTCAGCCCTAAATGTAAAGAGTAAAATATACTCGGGGGGGTCATTTTTTCCCCCAAATGTGTTGTGTGGATGGAAATAATGTTCCCGGTTGTCTTTCTTGAAAGATTGTTTATTACAGCGTTTCCTTTTCCCAAGGCACGACTGGTATTTCTGTTGTATTTGCAGAACAAATATATAAAAATTGTTCTCTGCCTTTCAGTCAAGTGATTTTTTTTTCATTTTTAAGCACTGAAGATGATGAGCGTGATCATTTTGAAAGAGCAGGATTATTTTTGGAACATTATTCAGTATTCAAGTTTTAACAAAGAATCCACTCGAACACTTAAATCGGGGGGACATGGTCAGTGGCGTTCCGAGTTATTATACAGCAGTGTTTTCCAGCCAGGTCCTCTGGGACCCCTAGACAGTCCATAATTTTGCTCCATCCCAGCTCCATGCCATATAGTCCATTCTTGCCACCTAAGTGGGAGCTGGGAAGAAGCAAAAATGTGGACTGTCTGGGGGTCCCCGAGGACTGGAATGGGGAAACACTGCTGTACGGGCATAGTCCAGTTTGGCTCCGCCATCGCTACAAGTCACCTATTAATGAACCAGCGGCACTAACTTGTTCACTTATTGGGCAGGTCTGTATTTTACTGCACTCTGACAGAGTATGTAGGGTATTAAACGCAGGAAAGCAGCGAATAGATGGTTACCTTTTAAAGCGGCTCACTTTTGTGTAGATGGTCGTTTCTTTGGAGTGATTGGAGTACAACCTGATTTGCTTGTTTGATTGTACGACATGAATAATAAAATACTCCATTTCTATAATGAGTCCTTTCCCAGTGGAGCTGCCTCTTTGTGGGTGGCCTTCCAATGACAATACATCAGTGACGTTTCCACGCATTGCAAATTACATCATGTACTATTGGGGTAAATTGTGTTGTGTGATGATGAATTTCTATCGGTGTGTGTACATGTGCATATATCTTAAAGGCTTTTTCGAACAGTACACTGCACTTTGCACCACTGGAAAAGGCACTGGAGTAACGTTTTAAGGTAAGCTGGAAACTGCATGCTTTACACTGCATCTTCCACGTCAAGATTACCAGCATCTAGTACTTGTTTTTCCACATGGTTGTGTGTGGCCTGGGGTGCTACACTTTGGGACCAAAAAAGTTATTCAAGTTAAATAATTGTGTGTAATTTTGTGTCTGAGTTTAAAAACTGCTGGACAAAAAAAACTATAACACCTGGAGTTACTTTTATTACAATTTGAGCACAAAGAGTGCTGGATGCAAAGGAAATATTAGAAATTACGGAAGGGAAATTAAGTGAAAAAGCATAGGCTATGTAATACAGTAAAACAGCCTTAATTCCATAGCAAAGATCAGCGGGTTTTTTTCTGTTAAGTTAATTTCGATGCTGCTAAAGAAGTGACTAAAGATGATGGGTGACTAGCCTTGATTTTTCTACCATTTCATCCCAAATCGCTTAAATGGAGGTAAGACTGGTGTCGTTATCTCTGCTCTTACTTCATCTTAAGTCTGCGGCAGCTTCTAAATGTGTTTAGTCCGAAGTTTAATCAAAGTAAATATACATAGAAATACGTATAGATGGAAGTAAAAGACATATGACTATATATAGAAATAGTATAGACTGCATGGTTATAGGCCAAGCTATCATCGCTAATAATAATGGATATAATTTATACTTTTTGCATTTATAAACATATTTGTTTATAGAGTGCCACTTAAGCACTACTAATGTATAGCACCTCCCTCTGTGAAACTTGGCAGCCATTTTGCGTAAAATGAACAAAAATGGTACACAACCACCTACATGTATGTATGACAAGGATCTACCTGGTAATGCTTAGGATAAAATAAAAATATGGAGGGGGACAGCTGCGTAAAATTTAGGGTATTTCACTGAACAAGAGCCAGGTATTTACAGTCCATCTAAGAAATTATATCGCTCATAAGAAGTCGAATGAAAGCGTAATCCACAATGAGCCGTAACTGTACTGGGGAGCGTCATGAAATACGATTCTTCTGTTTGCTATAGGCAGGGCGGATAGTAATCCTGCTCAAGCCGGCCTATCAAATATACAATCTCTTCCGGCATGAATCTTTCACGGTTTCCACGTGTGCTCCGTATTACCACCCTTACAAACACATGCAGAGCAGCACAGCAGACCAAAGAAAGACAAATTCAGGTAATGTTACTCACGTTTACTTTTAAGCTGCCATTTAGCAATCATATCTAGAGAGACCATAAAATATTCAAGTTACTGTTTCATACGTACTCTGGGCACCTGTTAAAAGAGGCATGATCACCAATTAAGCCCAGTGACTAGTAACTTACTGTACTTGCATATCTGCAACGGGGCCACATTGGTCTCCAGAAAACAATCACTGGATATTTCCAGCTTACATTAATTTATAAATATGGCATTGATACAGGGTGCTTCTTGGCTGTTTTGTCAACTAAAATTCATTTTAGACGGTGCCATCTTGTGGCCATATGATGTGATTTACAGCCACGGGATCGGTTAAGGTGGGGGCAAATTTAGCAGGATTGGACTCCGACCTGCAGAGGGCGCCGTTCCTTTTCTCCAACACCACTTCCGGTTGATTGCGTAGTCTGATCTTCCTGTCGGTGTGAAACTCGCAAGGTAATGCAACACCTTTGTAATTAAACATCTGTTTTATGTCAGAAGCAGTACTTTTAGTGATGTTATAGATGTCATATTCATTCCTATGCTTTTTACATTTCATACTGGATCGGGCCTTTGTGCTATGACAGGAGACGTAGCCATGATAGAAAGCAGCGCTTTTCGCGGTAGGGTTAATCTGTTTAGTTTGGTAAGAGCGAAATCTTTTGTATGTAGACTTCGTTTTAAATATTTACTGGGGAGCGAATTCAATGACTTTAACCCTTCTGTAACGATCATTTTAATAACCCAGGTGCGTGTCGGCCATTGACTGAACATGTCGCCAGTGATAGTTGATATGTTTTGGGAACCTTAATGTAGGTTTCCGGGACAACGCTGCGTGGGCGTGACAGCGGATAAATTGCTAAATGTCACAAAAAACAGCTGTTGGCTGCAGGACTCAGAGTAAACAGTACTGGCGTTAGATTATGTGGCGCCCTAGGCGGCCGCCTATTCTGCCCGTAGGATAGAACGGCTCTGCTCACAAACGTTACCGTTCGTCCGTTCACCGTTCGCATGTTCTGGTGGTTGTAGAGATGTAAATGTCTGAGGATCAGGAAGCACAGGAGGATGAGTTGCTGGCTCTAGCGAGCATCTACAATGAGGAAGAATTCCGGAGATCAGAGTCCACTCAGGGGGGCGAGATCCAGCTCTGCCTGGAGCTCGCTAAGGATTTCAAAATATACTTGAAAGGTGAGAGCAGGTATGACTCCTGTACTTCTGAAAGGGTTCACTCATTGCCTGAAGCTTTGGATGAATTCAGACATGGTGTTTAAAGCCTGTTTTTATAGGAAAATATTTGCTTATCCTTGCTTATCACCAGGGGGGAAACAAACAGAATATGCTGTGTCTTTTCTACCTCCTCTGGTCCTGAACTTTGAACTTCCCCTGGATTACCCATCAACCTCTGCGCCTGCCTTTACCCTGAGCTCTAAATGGCTGTCGAGGGCACAGGTAGGTCAGTTATACCTTTTCAGACATTATTGTGGCGTAGGGTATTTTAAATGTACTTTCAAAAAGCTGAGCTATTCTTAATAATATTTGCAGAAGGAAAGTGTTGCAGAATCCCCTTCCCAATGCCCACTTTTAATATAAAACACAGAATTCAGAATTCTCAAATCAACACAGCGTAACAGAAATATGTCCTTTTTTGCTTACACAGAGTTAGTTGAGGTTCCATGAATCAGCTATTTCATGTGAATGAACATAAAAAAACCTCTCAATTTCATGTTTCGAAAATCCCTTAAATTTTAATGACATCCTGTTTAACGGTAAAGGAGAGGAAAGCAAGTACCTGGAGTGTGTTTTTTTTTTTCTTCCTCTCTGTCATGGGAGAGTTTGACAATCCTGCATAATCTTATCTTTGCACAAAAATAACCCCCTTCCCTGCCGCCAAGCTGACTGCAGTCTGCCGGCGCCTGGACGAGTTGTGGGAGGACAGTCGGGGCACCGTGGTCCTCTTCTCCTGGATCCAGTTCCTCAGAGAGGACCTGCTCAGCTTTCTGTCCATCGAGTCTCCGCTGGAGATCAGCAGCCCTGCCAGGGCCCCCCCGGAGCGGACGAAGGGCGAGGGGGACGCCGAAAAGGGCACCGGGAAGGAGTCGCCGGATCCGCGGGCCGTGGTGGACGTGGACCCTCGCGAAGACATCATGACACGGCTGCTGGACTTTGATGAGACACAACGGCAGAGGGTCTTCGATGGCAGAGTGTACAGCTGTGGCATCTGCTTCGCCGAGAAACTGGGCTCTGTCTGCCTCAACTTTAAGGATTGCGCTCACGTGTACTGCCGGGCCTGCCTTGGCGAGTACTTTCAGATCCAGATCCGGGACGGCAACGTCCAGTGCCTTAACTGCCCCGAACCCGAGTGCAGCTCCGTGGCCACGCCCTCGCAGGTGTGCTCTTCTCTTTCCAGAAGGGGGGATAGATTCACCGTTAACTTGTATGAATTAGCACATTTTTCTTACTGGGGGTGGCATTAACTCAGTGGTTTACGATGCCGTGGTGGTGATCGGAAGGTTGTTGGTTTGAATCCCAAGATCGGTAGAGTGATTTCACCATTGGGGCCTCTAGCAAGGCCCTTAACCCACGTTTGCTTCTAGACCATGATGCAGCCAAAATTGCAGCACGATCATCAGCGCCTGGGCATTAAGCTTACACTGCGTGGATTCCAGAAGTATAAAATTCACTAACGAATGATCATAACGTCGTCCTTAAAACCGACTGCTTTCTGAATTTCTCATCGATTCGTGAAAAAGCTTCTGCTGAAATAAAACATAAAACGTCCTATGAACGGACTGTTGCAGGTGAAGCTTCTGGTTGGGGAGGAGCTCTTTGCCCGCTACGACCGTCTGCTGCTCCAGTCCAGCCTAGATCTCATGGCGGACGTGGTCTACTGTCCACGCAAGATGTGCCACTCGGCCGTGATGACGGAGCCCAACGCCACGATGGGGATCTGCCCTTCCTGTCAGTTTGCTTTTTGCGTGCTATGTAAAAGGGCCTACCACGGGGTGTCCGAGTGTCAGACAACGGCAGGTACGCAGAGACCCTTCGACCGTCCAACCATATGCCTGTCAGTCTGCCTATCAATGCTTAGCCAGCAGAGGGCCACGGTGAGCCTGGAAGCATAGGGTGCAAGGCAGGGGACACCCAGTAGGGGGCACCAGTCTATCACAGGGTGCATATGATATAACACCACAGGAAATTTAAAGAGACCCCAAAGAATTCCAATGCAAACATTCTAGAGAAGGTGTGTTATCTAGGTGTGTTATCACTGTCCTGTGGCAGGGTTCTTTGCGATGTTTCCTACCTTCAAATGTTTGGCATGTTCTGCAGAGGAACTGCAGAGCCTGAGGGAAGACTACCTGTCTGCCACCGACGAGGGGAAGAGGTTCCTGGAGCAGCGTTACGGGAAGATGGTGATCCAGAGGGCCATCGAAGAGTCCTTCAGCAGAGAGTGGCTGGATCAGAATTGCAAGGGCTGCCCCCGCTGTGGTACCAACATACAGGTGGGTGGGGCTGCTCATGTGACACTGTGGCCAGTACTTGAGGTCCCAGGATGCGAGGCTGAGTTTTGGAGGCAGGACTAAGCTTTGGGGATGGGTCTGAGGTTTGGAGGTGGAGCTGAGCGTGTGCTGTCTCTTTGCAGAAGATAGACGGTTGTAACAAGATGACCTGCACCTCCTGTAAGCAGTACTTCTGCTGGCTCTGCCTCGGCCTGCTCACCCACGGCAATCCGTACAGTCACTTCAATAATACGGCATCTCCATGCTACAACCGGTGAGTCAGTTTCCTTGAGTTGGCCGTTGAAATCTCGGGAGTTTGGAAATTGAGGAACGGAAATCATGTTGATTAGTGTTTCTCGTTTAACCGAGTGTCTTGGTGCAGTAAAATGTGAGCTCCCAGTCTGATATCCAGCCTCAAATGATGGTGGACGTTTCGCAGGTGGTATAAAAAAAGATGTTTGTTTCTAGGCTGTTCCAAGGAGTCAATATGAATGATGAAGACGATGGATGGAGCGATGAAGAAGATTAGCAGTCAAGATACTGGCTCCAGAGTTCCTTATGCTCCTTGCACTTTAGGATGCTTGTTGTGTTATATTCAAAATTGAGATAATTAAAAAAAAAAAAATCTATATTACTTTTTTAGTTTCTACTAAATGATTATTTTAGAAGAACAAATATTATAGTAAAACGGGGGAAGGTTATACTGATGATTATGACATTTTTACGTATGAAAATACAGATGTGTTCAGTTTGCACAAGAATAGTCTCTATTCATTGCTGCTTTGGAGGCCTGTTCTGCTTCTCAAAAGATATTTAAGCGTTTTGTTGTTCTTTCTGTTGATAGGGGAACCTTACTGTAGGCGCTGAACATTGAACTAAGGTTAAACAAATGAAAAAGGGGTAACGCGCTAACGTGTCGAGCATTTCAACAAGTGTGGCTGTGTCCAAAATGCCCAACTAGCTAATATGTAAACCTTAGCTGTAGGATGGTGAAAAAAAAAAATACATTGCAATTATTGTAGGATTTTATTGTAGGCGTGTCCTTTAAGTGGTCACGCCGCGAAGGTGCTTACATTGTGAGTGTAATTATTCAGCAAAATGAGTGGGTGCCGGACAGGCTGAATACGCACCCAGTGAGAAGGTAACTTTCTCTTTGTAATTAGTTCCCTGTATGTACTCTTACACATGTATGGCGTTCGTATCCTAGGCTCAGGTTAATTCTGCCCTGGCCTGAGAGAACCTCAGCTTGAACACAAACACACATGCCTCACTGTCATTGTCCGGCTTGCCACAGGCTCATTCAGGGGAGTTCCTAGAAATTCTGTCCCCCCCTGAGAAAATGACACATTGAGCCTTCTCTGCCCATATTTTACATATAATGTAACATATACCAGGGCCACCCCCCCCCCCCCACGAATCTGTCAGGGTATCCATGCCCCTCTGAAATGCTTCACCACAAGTGACTACTCAGAGTGATTAGAGCAGTCTTTTTTTTATTTGGGGGGGGGGGGGGGGGGGCGGAGATGTTCTTCAGCTGTCAAGTAAGTCTAGCATATAGACTAAGCAGGGGAAGAGGGCATCAAGGTGGGGGGGGGGGGACATTTCATTAAATTACGTTTCTACTAAGAGTGATACAAGCAAATACCACAGATCATTGCGGAGGACACCTGTAAACCAGGTAATAATTGTATATCTGCATGTGACTGAGACTGGGTGTCGTGGCTAATGCTGCGACGTGGGTCCCACACAGTCTCTGTCAAAACCAGCAGCTGAGATTACAGACCTGGAGCCTGGGTTTTGAATCAGCCATCCAACGGCACCGGGCGTTATCAGATGTAAACCGGACTACTGCCTCAAGACAGAAATCCCAACACAGCAAGGAACTATGTAAAAGGTGCCAATTGAAATAAAAATATACTTTGTGTTTAATATAGTGACTCATTTTTTGTATTTGTTTTTGTATTTACAATGTCTACTTTAATGGTGTACTCTAGATAAGAAAGTGACAAAATAGTTTTACATTAAACTTCACTATAAAATCGCAAGTCACCTGCATGTCACCTATAATTACCGATAACCCCGCAGGCTTTTGCACTAAATATTAAATCATGTAACGGAGAAGATAGTCTTAAATTCTCCGTCACAATGATAGTTGTGTGAAACAATTAATGCTTGTTTTACTGTATGACCAGAACACCTTATCCACATTCAGCTGTCGGTACAGAACGACAGGAAAGGCATCAGCGGTAGTAAACGATGAGACAGTGGAAAAGGGATGTTGCGTCGTCAATCTACTTATCCAACACAAGGTCACAGCGAGCTTAAATCCGAAGACGCCCAGGGTAGGAGGCAGAGACATGCCAGCCCATCGCTGGGTTCCAAGGATAATGGCGAATCACCAAAGTAACAAAAAAATCATGCAGAAATGTATCATAGCCTTATGAGCAGTATTAGAATATGAAGCTTCATCAGTCTAAATCATAAACAAATTAAAGAGCCACTAGGACCAGAGGTGGAGAATTCAGGTCCAGGATTTTGTTTCAACCAACCAGCTGAGTACTCTGTGACTTGTGACTCTTTACGCTCAACTGGTTGGTTGAAACAAAATCCTGGTCTGGATTTGTACTTTCTGGATCTGAAATCTCCATCTCTGCCAGCGACGCATGTTAACACCATGAAAGAGGACCTTGGGTTGTCATCCATGGCAGAACATGTCTGGAACAACACAGTCCTGTGTGAGAACGCAGGGGCTGACCATGATACATTATCACTGTTTGACCTGTCTGTGACAGTTTGGACGCACCCGACTCCATAATCACATGTTTTTAATTTTTCATTTTGTGTAACCATCAAATTATATTTTTGCTTAATTTATATGCATTTTGTATAATAAACATCCCAAGTTGTGGAAGGTATCCAGAAAAGTTTTATTACAATGGCCATCTGACAAGCTGTCATTCCTGTCTCAAAATTGCTTTGCTATTTTTTTTATTATTATTAGTTCATACCTTTGCTGCCCTACCTTTGGCATATTTTAATCAATGCACTTTAATTTTAGCAGACAAATGCTAGTGACACCGGTGAGATTTTATATTTACAAAATTATTATCGTCCATATCGACTCCTAAAATAAAAGAGAAAATCATCTATGTTGACAATTTAGCATATGTTAATATATGTGAACTGAGAAAGGAAAACCGTAAACGTTTTGCTGAAATGTTGTAGGCCTCCATATATATTTTTTTATTTTAAAAGTGACATGCGGCTGCCTGTAGGGGGCAGTAGTGTTGGGTTTTGTTTTCACCGTCTCCATTAGCTTGAATCCGCCTGAGAGTAGTGGAGGGGAAGCAGGCTTGTGGCGTCCCGACGGATAGTAAAGAAAATTTTTTTTTTTTTTACATTTCTTGACGGGGAAGGTCTTGTCCACCTTTTAGTTTTCGACCTGGGCTCGGCTTTCAACGTTTCGTTTCATAATGGCTGAACAAAGCAGTAGGTACCAGCAGGTGAGTAGAAATGCGCTTGACACCGCTCGTGCGCGGGTGCGTCGGCCGTCCTGTCATCCGGAAGACGGCCCCGCCTGCGCTAGGCAAGGCCGGGGATGACGTGGTTCTTGTAGGCCGCATTGTTTTGCTTTGCAGCGGTCCTTTTAGCTATTTTGAGGGAGTAAAGAAACGCGTTCAAGCTAGAGTTTTACCATGATTTCAGTCGTCGACAATTTTACATGAGATTTTGTAGCTTCTAGCGAGTCAGTAACGATTTGTATTAAGACTGAACGTGGGTGTGTAATCATGGCAATAGTACCGGAGTTTCTACTGCGTTTTATTTCCTATGATTTTAGCGTTCTTGCCATCAGGCTGTGACCAAAAACTGCCCCGTATTTGGTTCCTCTTGCGATTCAAGATTCATCCGAGTAGCCATCATCTATGCACTTTTAATAGGCCTGCGAGGGCAGTTGATTCCCAGTAACCGTCGTAACGCCCTTGTCCGATATCAGATTTTTTTAATGGGTTCAGCAGAGATAACCAGTGAGATCGAATAGCGGTGTACCACGGAGCTCGTTTAACGTATATTAAATTATCTACATTATGTTTATCGAATGTTATCTTCAAAGATATACACAGCATATTATAGCTGTACAATTAGGGCATTCATTTAAGCCAACCTGAGCTCGTAATGGAATGAATAATCAGCATTAGTTGCTCGAGTTTGCCAAGATGCTGAAATGAATCTTTATTGGAGATCCTGATTATGGTGAGGGGTGTAGCCATGTTTGTTTATCTTGTCTTAGTTTTGTGACTGGACGTTGTATCGACTAATGTGCATTTAATTAAATCACTTGCTTTCTGTCTTTTTGTCTATGAGGCCATTTTAACTAAGTGTACAGGCAAAAATGTGCGGAGGGGTTTCAGTGAAGTACCTGCCCATCCTTTAAGATGGTAGCCTGCTGAGAATTGGGATTAGAAATGTTACGGTTATGAGGAATAGCTGACGTTGTACACCTGCATCCAGGCATGTCTGTTTGGGGGAATAATCAAATCAGCTCTGTGTGTGTGTGTGTGTGGTAGCATTTTAAGTTGCTAAAATGTAAATCATTTAAAGAACTCGAACTTGCAGGTTAAGGTTTCTGGGAATTGGGAAGTTCATAGGACAAGCGGTTATATATGTAACCTGAGTCCGCCCATATCAGAAGCCTTGTCTGATACTGTTTTTTATATTAAGCAGTACCACTGACTTCCATGTCTAGTATGACCTTGTCTTTGATATACTTTTAGGAAGCTGGCTATTTGCTGAAGCCGTTTAGAGTATCTGACTGTGGAGCACTGCCAGGCACCAGGATTTGATGGGGAAATTTCTGCGTGAAACCTAATTCCTAAATTCATACGATACCTGCTACTTTGACTTGCTGTTTCATATTGGTTTGGCTTTATGTTGGCAAAGATGTGTGGGACATACAGTCTTTAAAGTGTAACTACCTTGATTAATGTTATTGGGCTGCTCCAAGTTTGACATGTATCTAGTTGTGTAGAAGCAAACCGGATTAACGATTGAGTGTATTAGGTGTGTAGAATGGATGCCTCTTCAGAACTTGTTAATTCATTCACGTATGAGTATGAATGTGTTTTTTTTCCTGCAGAAAATGTACATTGTGTGTGTGCGTGCATCCATCAGTGTGATCAGTAACTAAAACTGAGACTGCCAGCTGGTTTCCATCAAAAACAAGAGTTTGGTCCTCTCTGTCGTTTCATTCTTTCTTTACCCCAGATGTCTTTTTGGCTTGTAGAAGGTTACTCTTGTCTTTTATTGTCATTTTTGTTCCTAGGTGGTTCTCCAAACACTTTGAGTCAGTCTTTGCAAGAACCTGTCATTCTTTCCTTATCAGTGGGAAAGTCCCTGCCGAGAGCTGCAGTCTCTACACTGCTGTCTTATCTGTGTCTCTGCCTACAGCTGCCGAACGAGGAGGAGCCAAGGGAGGCTTCTCAGGTGGCTGCCGATGCCCCCCCTCCATACAGCAGTATCGCAGCAGACAATGCCGGTAGGACTCTACTTACGCCGCACACCCTTGTATGCCCCAGCTAGCTATAAAGTAGCGTATCACATTTCTTATTGCCCGTTTTTTTTTTTGCCTTGTTTGTGCTACTTACTGTTTGCTTGTTTTTATTTGTTGTCTTGTAGTGTTGGTGGTAACAGAACAATGCTACTTTATTGGTTCCTGTGAGGAAAATACCTTTTATAGCTTTGCCCAATTTTGCTCTTCATGAGAAGCTTCAGGGGTCACATTGAAGGGGCAGCCCAGGGAACTGGGTATTAAGGGCTTTGCTCAAGGAGCCCACGGACATGTGACTTTTCTCCCGAGGCCGGGCGCAAACTGGCGACCTTAGGATCACAGGCACAGAGGCTTAGCTTCCTGTAGATGCATCATTAGCCTTTAGGGGGTGCAATATCTCTATCTTTTTATTTTATTTTGTTTGTTCAGTTTTTTTCTAATAAAACTTCCTGACAACTGATTGTCGCCTAAAACATATACTCTTTGGATTTTCCGGTCTCCTCAGATTCACAGAGGATCTGTCTTTAATCTAAGCTTAATCCTTAAAGCTAACTTGCATCTCCGAAAGTGAAAACTGTCAAAATTTGCTGACCACATTTGGCGTCGGTTACCATGTTACTCACTGCAAGGAAACGCATGCACAGTGATCTATCTGTGCGAGCAAACAGAAAAGAGCACAGGCAGCAAAATGCTAAATATACCATCACCTGCTGAAGAAAACTTTCCAAATCCTGTGACGTTTCCCCCCCCCCCCCCAACCTATAAATAGGACTTTTTGGAGAAGCAAAAAATTAAATCAACTTTAGGCCTAGTGTACAAATATGCAGTGACATGCAGTTTTTCTGCTTGTATGGTGAAGTGGTAGGTGGATGCCAACCTAATGTTGGAGAATAGTGAAGATACTCAGGGTTTTTACATTATCATAAGACCCTGTGACTTACTTCCCAAATCTACTGTTCAAGGACATGGTTTACATGAGGGCGCACGTCTCACTTGGTCAGCAGTGGCACGTGATGCTTGAGATTCTAAGTGTTACCGCCGATTTGTCAATTCAGCAATAATCAAGTTTTCAGTTCTCGTATATTCAGCATTTTCCATTGGTTGGTTACCCCCTGGATGATGTCATATCAGTTCAGAAAACTTTGTTTTTGCCAGCAAAGCATGTATATAATTACGATTTCTTTTGGCATTTTGTACTAGCTTGGTAGATTGGAAGGCGATATTCTTTGTGTCTCGTTCGAGACAGAAATGTTAGGACCTTAATATGATCTGAAGCTAGCATTTGTGCCTCCATGCAGGTCAAAGCCCTTTGCTCATGTGTGCGTATTTGCTTTGGTGTTGAGGAACTGTAGAGTGTTGAGTGCTTAGAAACCCTATAGATAGGCCTCAGGTTGTATCAGATTTTGGTAATGGGTCAGCTAATAGCTAAACTAGGCGCCAGTGCTGTGCTTTGAATGGAGATGGATTAGCATTAGCGTCCCGTATTCTTCTTCAGCTTACTTCGATTACAAAGAAGAGGGCAGTTTCCCCAAGCCGCCCTCATACAACGTGGCAACGTCGCTGCCATCCTACGACGAGGCGGAGAGAGCCAAGGCCGAGGCCACCATCCCCCTGGTCGCCGGAAGAGTGAGTTCTGCTTTGCGGTCCTACCTGTCGCCCGTCACTGTTGGACTATACCGTGATTCAAGCCCGTTTGAGGGAATGCTTACCGTTAGCACATACTTAGCTGGCATGTCGTTCTGCAGAACTGGAGCAGAGTTCTTTCGAAGGACGTGCTATTTTATTGGTTTGTGTCTCTGCCACGCAATGCTTGCGAACAGCTGGAGACTTTTGATGATCTAACACATGGTTCCATAGAGATATAGTAACAGTGTGCGTACGGTAGTATTTACATGCAGACCACTGATCTGTGCTACAGATCCATTTAAATAGAGGCTCTTTATTTACCCTAACCCTTAAATTAATTTTCAAGTAGGCTGTCCTTTTTAGTATTCATGCTATGTTTGTATAGCGGCATTTTTAGGTTTGCCTAAACGATGTTTTAGGTTTGAACGATATTTATATAATTAATGTCATAATAAGGGGTAATCTTACGGTGACTGTCCACAGGATGATGACTTTGTGGCCAGGGACGACTTTGAGGATGCTGACCAGTTGCGGATAGGCAATGACGGCATCTTCGTCCTGACTTTCTTCAGTAAGGTCATAGCAGTCCTCGCCAGTGAACTGTCGGCGATAGGCTTTGTTTTCGGTTTCTCTCTGGCAAGTCCCTGAAGACTTTTTATTCTGACCGTCTGCTCTCTCTCCCAGTGGCGTTTCTGTTCAACTGGATTGGCTTTTTCCTGTCCTTCTGCCTGACCACCTCTGCAGCTGGCCGCTACGGCGCCATCTCTGGGTTTGGCCTGTCGCTCATCAAATGGATCCTGATCGTCCGCGTAAGACTCGCTCGCCGGGGGCTCGGCATTCTGGGATCGCCATTTTATGGGCCTTAAGTCGCAGCGCGTGAGAGTTGCACTCCTGTGTGTGCATTTTTCCACGTGTCCGCATAAAATTTTCTTCTTCTTATTACTGCTACACTTATTAATTGCAACAGCAATTTTTTTAAAATATATTTATAAAAATTTTGCAAAATGAAAATGAGCAACTACATAGCCCATAAATAAACGAAGTTATAGGAAAGAAAAGATGACTCATTACAGGTAACAGGTGGTATCATTTAGACAGCTAGTTAGCTTCTTGAAGTACTCCATGACCATCGACCTTAAGCTTGTACATAGAACCTCTATCCACACAAATCCCCTTAACATAACTGCAGAATGATCTTGACCAATATTAGGAAGCTACGACTCCTAGATCCCACGGAACTGTTCTGATTAGGAAAGTAGTGTACGGGTCAAAAATTCTCGTGGCCAGTGTTCCATGATCAGTCTGTGCCAATTCTTAATCAAAGATGTTCTATCACTTCTCCGTTGCAATAAGACATTCACTCTACCCAAAAAGGTCAGTATTTTAAACAGACAGAATGTGTTTTTTGCCCTGTATATTCCTGTTGTGTAAGGAGAGCAAATCTCTAGTCCTGCCTTCAGTATCCTTACAATTTCTGTAAGAATATTTCCCCGCGACCCGACCCCGGATTAAGCGGAAGATGGATGGATGGATGGATGGATGGATGGATGGAATGTTTCACCAGTATTAGTAACAATTTGTGGACTTTTCTGTGTTTTTCCAGTTTTCAACTTATTTTCCTGGATACTTTGATGGGCAGTATTGGCTGTGGTGGGTGTTTCTGGTATTGGGTGAGTATCTAGTTCTTATATTCATAGTGGTTGCAACATGTATTTTTGATGCTTTTGCCATCCATCTTTATTCACATTAACTTGTTACAATGATTCTTCCAGTCGACTGAGATCTGACTGGTCTGGTGTTCTGCGGGCCGCTAAGTCGATTCCCGTCTGCGTCTGACCCGCTGTTCCCGTCTTTTCTTCTCCAGGATTCCTGCTCTTCCTCAGGGGTTTCATCAATTACGCCAAGGTCCGCAAAATGGCCGACTCGTTTTCCACACTGCCCCGGACCCGAGTCCTCTTTATCTACTGAAGGTGAGCTGCCACGGCTGATCTGTGCCCCTCTGCACACGCAGCATGACTCACTGGCTGAGCTGGTCATGTGATCTTTCAGGCCTGACCTACATAGGGGCGAGACAGATTACAGTCCAGCTATCCAGTAGGGCTGCACGATTATGGCAAAAATCATAATAGCGACTATTTTGGTCAATATTGAGATCATGATTATTCAACACGGTTAGTCATGGACTTTGGAAGTATCATGCATTTATTGATTTTTTTTATTTTTTTTTTATTTGTCTGTCCTTGAACTTTGTAATTAAACTGAGAAATGAAAAGGAGTTGGGGAGTGATGCACGGGATTTATAACACGAGACAAAACGGGGGCATAACCGCAACATGAAATGCGGCACAATCATTTCATAGCTCTTATTTTATTTTGATAATCCTTGGGGCCAAAATTGTAATTGAACTTAAAATGTGATTAATTGCCCCACCTGACCGTCCGAGCACCTGCTCGCACCTCATGTCTTACTCATGTGACTTGCATGTACATCGTTTTACTGGTAATACGTATTTATTTAAGATGATCTTATAAAACTGTGATCTTAGTGAATCTTTGACATCACTAGATTCCGATTCAGAATACTTTTATCGTCCTGGAGGAAAATTGCTTAACAGACAACACTTTCGGGCTGTTTTCTTATCTTCAGTTTCAGATATACTACCTTTTCATATACAAACATGGAAAACTCAGACAGCAGAACCCCTAGAAGGATGTAACTTTGGTCTGATTATTGTACACAGTGGTTTTGGTAATCCCTTACCCAAGAAATGTAGGCCTCCTGTCTAATTCACTGGAGGAATAAACATACTGTTGCTATGCAACTAAACGCATATAAACACATACACACACATGTAATGCATATGTGTGTAACTGTATGTAAGTCCCTGCTGAATGTCAAACGAAGAGGAGTGATGTAATGGGAACACAGAGCACTGTCTGTACATCGGAAACCCTGATCGCCCAGCAGGCCTTTGTATTAACTGTAAATAGCCTCTGTACGACCCCATAGGAAGTGCTTTGCATTCTTAAGCGATACGGCGGTGTTCCCAAAACGTGGCACCGTCACGTTAATGATTTCTGTGCCTTTTTATTGCAGCTGTGCTCTTGCGATGAGAAACAAATTCACTTCCTGCAGCTCAAGTCCTGGATGCAAAGAGATTAAGGGGGAAAAAAAAAACAAATCTTTTGGGTCAAAATCTACTACACACCTGCGAGGAAGTCGGGGAAAAACAAGCCACAGAAGAAGAGGGAGAAATACTGATTCGATTAACACTCTTCTCTTCGTGAATGAGACATTACTTTTTATGTTTATAAATGTACAATTTTACTAGTGGATGCTTACTATTCTGTAACCATTCGGTCATTAGTGGCTAATGTTAAGTGCTATTTGCAATCAAGTCTGTGATGTATGAATAATGCCTTATACAATATATCATCTGTTCATAGTTGAGGAGTAGCATGCACATGTCCTTTTTAGCCAGTAGGGGGCAGTGTTGTTTTTCTTCTGTGTTTTGAAAAACTGTATTTGATTTGAAGGGTTCACGTCAGCTCTAATTCACAGGAAAGTTGAAAGAGATCGGAGAATCTTTATAAGCTGAGAGGATGATATTTGGCATTTGTAGAAATCCAAAACGGCGTGTTTTTTGTTTTCGGACTAAATCATTTCCTTCAAAAAAGTTCAATTTTTTTTGGCCTACATTGAAAAAACTGTATAATCATGGTGGGTTTTGGGAGGGTCTCTATGGTAACAAGTAACCGTCCGCAGTGCCCCTGCATACTGTACCCTGCAAAAAAACAAATCCCTTCCCAGTCTTGGCTGGAAAGCACCGACCCAAGACAGCTCGGAGACGTTCGTAGAGCTGTGGTGATTTCTCTACCTGCTGGACTCTCTTTATGAGGCTTTACTTCGTAAGTAACTTTAATACGAGAGGCTGAAGGTGTGCTCTTAGCGTGCCTGCGTGCTCCTACGATTCCTTAACGATTATAAAGCGCGCCAGTGCGACAGGCTCACGAAAAACGGCGTTTGACCACATCTCGTCAACGTTGATGAATTGGACCTGTCTCGTGTCTTTGTACAAGTTTCCTTACTCAATATCGTAGTACTGAACTTTTAAAAGTTTTTATGCTTTGTGTGTATGACTGTAAATAAAGCAACATGGGTAATAAATGTCACTTCCATAGTCATGCTTCTTCATGTCTTTTGATCTTTACTGTCTGCTCTGTGAGGCGTCCAGAGATGCCTGATTGAGTTACCTTGGATGTTTTTCTGAAGACTGCATCCCAGGAGGCCTGGTGAGATCACATGACCAAGTTCACTGGAACCTTGGGAAGCCAGTGTCGTATAGGGGTGTGTTTCCCAAAAGCATAGTCGCTAACTACGTTAGGAACTTCCGTAATTCCGTAATACGCTTTCAGAAAGCATACCCGTGGGCAGTGGGTCTTATCCCAAGCCTGTGTTGTCCTCGGTCATTAAGTCACAACCGAAATTTAACAAAAATTTTGAACCAAGTTTATTTCACGAAAAATAAATGCGCAGTAATAATAACATGATGTCTTCATGCACTGTTAAAAAACAAAAGTCTGACAAAAGAAAAATTTCAGAGTTTTTTTCAACCGCACACCATGAACCAATGAAAACGGTCCCCAGCCCACATTTGGGTTGCGACCCCCAGCTGAGAAACAGTGATGTAGGGGATGTTTTATGGTTTTTATCTTAGCAGTAATAATAATTTATGTTACTCTTTGTCTTCCTTTCACTCCTCATCTTATGTTCAGGGACATTAAAGTTGTCCAGTCTTGTTAAAAGATCCTGCGATTGTGGTGCCCAGATAAGGGACGTGTGAGAAGGTGAGGTCATCACAGCCTGATGGCTCTTCCTCCTTACTGCCAGCCTGTGTATGCGTGCATGTGTGTCTGGTGTGCTTGTATGTGGTCCAGCTGTACATTACACTGAGGGGACATGAGAAAAACCTGTTATTTTGACATTGTAGGGACCATTTTTTCAGTTTTATAAAAGTCTGTAACTGCAATCAAAAAACTAAAAATGCCAAAGGACTTGTAATTTGCTTGGTTACTTATGGGGGCTGGGAAGGGGTTAAGGTCGTCATTGTTGGGATTAGGGTTATGTCCATATAAATGAATGGACAGTCCTCACAAAAATAAGAGTAAAATGTGCGTGCGTGTGTGTGATCGGTCTCCTCCACCGCCCTGATTATACCCGCTAATCCCGTTAAGATGCTGTACCTGCTCACTGGGGGGTGAAGGTAGCTGGTTAGTCATCCTCTGATGTGCTTGTGAGACTCTCATGGGCGGCTCAGCTGCGCAGGGTGATGGTGGCGCCTGCACTGTCTGATGCGCGATGGCATCGGATGCGGTGGTGGGGGCGGACAGCCTGACTTCCTGTCGCCGGTCGCGTATCTGCGCGAGCCGCTGCAGCCTCGATGGCCCGGCAAAACGGAGACTTCGCACGTCATGGCGCGGTTCCGCAGTAAGATTCTGACTCATCCTGTCA
>JAODJX010000051.1:4410789-4424360 GCA_026776945.1 Isichthys henryi
TAGAGCATCGCTGCTCTTTCTGATCCATGTGTGCCATGCATCTCCAGCCATCAGGACTACATCTGATCGCCAATATTAGCCTTCTGCTTCAGAAAAAAATGGATTTATATAAATTACGGATGATTTATACGGATATAAGTACAGCAAACCTTAACGCTCCTCTGGTCGATCCCTTGGAGGGGGGAGGACAATAAGCATAGTGACTCCCCCAGCTTGCTGAACAGTCACTCATGGTGTAATTACCGGAAGGCTTCGCTTATTACTTTTGCAGTTATTTGTGGCTGTGGACTGGTAAATGTTTAGCTAGGATTGGAGAGGGGAGTGTGTGTGTGTGTGGAGTGGGGGGTTGAGAAAGGAGATGGAGAGATGAAGGAGGTGGCTGGGGAAGGGGGGGGGGTCCCTCAGATACCTAAGCATGCTGGGATGCAGAGTTAGTGATGACTCAGACCGCTTAGGCAGACGTAGAGGACGAGCTGATTGGCTCACCATGCTCAGAGTATTCCCTGACACGAAAGGTATTTTTTTTGTGACTGGTGGGAGGTGGGTGCACATCTATGATATATTCCCATATAGCTGGAAAATAATGTCAAGATGACATAGTTGATATGCATCAATTACTCAGAGTTCTGTGTATGCAGTCAGCCTTGTGACATCTAAATGTAACAACTAGCAAGTTGCCTTTGCAGGGTGTGGATTTTTAAACAGTCATGTGACCAGGCTACATTTGAGCACTACCTCTGAGGAATCCCACTGTGTGACTTCCTGGTGTCCGCGGATCAAACGATGACTCACAGCCTCCCCTGATTCTGCTCCGTAACTCTTTCCTGAGATGGTCGCAGTGCTGTCACCTTGAATCATTGGGCTAAATCTGTGTTCCCTGCTTCCAATCCTGGAGGGCCAGTCCGTGACACGATTTGCATATTTCCCTGCTCAAACACACCTACTGAACCTGGCAATTGGCTGGTGAGCTGAATAAGGTGTGTTTGAACAGAGAAATCTGCAAACTGTGTTACAGACTGACCCTCCCGGACCGGAAGTGGGGAGCCCTTATCTAACCCGTGGCTCTGAGGAATTTGGATGGTCAGCTCTGTTATCTGCCATACCTTTGGATGGACAAGATGAGCATGTCCATGTAGCATTCCTCTATACAGAGATGTCGGCTGCATTGCCTTTCAGAAATACTAACCTCTAACATAAATTAAAAGAAAAATATGATAAAGCATATAAAATTATACAAGGATAGAAGTGCAGTGTTTGGGTGGCACTGCAGCACTGTAATTACTACAGTTGCCTCTCACCTCTGGAACCTGGGTTTGAGTTTTCACCATGAGTGTGGAATTCGCATGTTCCTCCCAAGACATCAAGGGGTTTCCTCTGGGTTCTCTGGTTTCCCCCCCGACAGTCCAAATACCTGTTAAGGTGATTTGTACGTGTGAATGCTGAGTGAACCTTGCTATGGATTGGTGCTCTGTCCTGGGTTAATCCCTGCGTTGATCCAATAGTTGCTGGAATAGGCTCAGGACCCCTTTGATCCCGCACAAGATAGGCAAATATGGAAAACGCACTCAAGAAAGTACAGAATTCAAGGTCATTAATAATGCAGACTTCATGAAAAATAATTAAAAGGAGAACAAGCACCCAGCCCATCTTTTACCCAAGGCATCTGTAACTGCCGCAGTGACACGATCACTGTTTGCTAGCAGGTGACCAAAGGAGGGTTAGGGTTAGGGTTAGGGAAAAGAGAAGAGAATGATGAACTGTCTCTGATGAACTCCGATCTCTGACCTGCCAGGGCCAGTGATGAGAGTCCTGTTTGCAGGACTGCAGAAAGCAGAATCCTTTCCTGAATAAGCCTGTTAATGTGACGTTTTGCTGCCTCATTGGTTCCCAAATCCACCAGATCCGTACACATCACTTTCAAATAGCCTTTCCTTCTACTTTTCTTCCTCTTTATTATTTTTGTTTGTCTCTAATTTGCACAGATTTATTTTTCTATACATCCCCCATCCATCCATCCACTCATCCACCCATCCATCCATCCATCCATCCATCCATTTTCTATTCCCGCTTGTCCTATTTAGGGTCGCAGGGCTCTGGAGCCTATCCTGTGGAATAACCCAGGACGGGACACCAATCCATCGCAGGACCTGGGGCAATTCTAGGATTGGACCTTTGGTCACCTCCCTCAAGAAATATAGGATGCTGCCCCCTCCCACCACTAAATTATCCAAGCAGGGATGGTGGTCACATTACAATAAAGTTTGTTGATCCAGGATGTTACGAAATGTATACAAAAATACAGGAGAGATCCCTAAATTATTTTTTTTTGGGGGGGGACGAAACGCAAGTTACAGAAGTCCACTTAACAGGGTATAGAAGCGGTTACAGCTTGTATACTTCGTATTTGCATTATTTGTTTTATTTTGTCGCTGCTGTATGGGACTTTGCACACAAGAGTTTCGCTCACCTGTACTTCACCAAGTGTCAAGTGATGTGGTAACTAAAGTGATATGACTCGACTTGACTTAAAGCCCCGGAAGATGTCGCTTATCGCTTGAAGATCACAGGATGCGACGGCACATTTCAATGCGCGTCGTGAGGAGCGGCGGGATGCGGGTTAGCGGAAAACCAGCCGCGCATCAATAAACCGACAAACCGCCGAGACACAAACTGTAAGGTCTACAGCGATTATGAGGGAGTTTCTCCTGCCGAAACCTGACGGCTGTGCCCCCCCCCACGCGCGTCCGACTCCTCATCTGTCAGCCGTGTCGTCCGTGGGCAAGGCGCGCAGGAAATGCGGCTGGATCACCAGGAAGGTCACGCAGGGTGTAATTTGGAAACCATCTGTGAGGAGCCTGGGGGCTTCCTCACTGGGCCTCCCCCTCCGGCACGGCCCAGGTGTTGTTGGTGGGTGCAGGGCAGGGCGGGGACATGGGGGGGCGGGGGGCGTGGCTCAAGTGTTGGTGGCAATATTAGTGAAGGTGGGAGGCCATGTTCAAAGACCTAAACCAGTTGTTTCAAGACAGGTGTAAATGGAAAAATACAAGTCGGCTACATGTCAAAATGCGAGTAAACGTGACCCCAGCTGGAGGCCGCAGGCTGATCCTTTACGCTCCAGGACGCTGTGCTGGTGATCAGAAGGTCGTCAGTTTGAATCCCTGGGTCAGCAGAGCGATTTTACAGTTGGGCTTTCGAGTAAAGCCTTTAATCCTCAGTAGCCGTTAGGACTGTCTGACACGGCTTTCTCAATTGTGTGTCGGTGGGTAAAGGTGTCTATTAAGTAAACATAAATGTTTGCCGATGTCCCCCCCCTCAGAGGAATCTGATCACCATTTTCTTTGGAAACAAAACACAAAGTTGACTGGGGAAGCCCAGATCCCAGAGCAATGGCAGAAATGTCCGACAGTGCGTAAAAAATAAACAATGTTCGGACACCGGCTTGCTTGATTCTGCCTCCGTAGAAGTGACACTGTGCAAATTCACGCAAACAGACTCGCCGTGGGGGAATTACAACGTGCTTTCGGAGGGAAAACAGAGCGGAAACACAAGAGCACTGTTATCAAGCAAATCTCCTCCCATGTTTGCTTTAGTGAATTTTTTATCTGTCACATGAGTGGAGCCAGTCACGTAAACAGCACCACGTGAGCGTGAAACATTCCTGCCAGAAAAACACACACGGGACATTAAATAGACTCCGCACTGATCACGTTGCACCCGAAACAGGTCTGGTTTCTGCCCACAGCCCAGAGACATGCAGTCTGATGAACTGGTAGATACCAGTTCGCCCAAGGAGCATGGATGTTTGATGTTTGATTTGCGATGCACTGCCATGCCTTCTGACAATTTCCTCTGGCCCTTGTGTCCAGGGATTGGCACCAGATCCCCTTAATCTCACATTGGAAAAGAGGTTAAAAAATGAATGAATGGATGGATGGATGGAGGGGGCACTGGTTAGCACTGTTGCCTCACACCTCTCGGACCCGGGTTCGAGTCTCTGCCTGGGTTACGTGTCGTAATGACCCCATGCCATCGTGGGGTTTCCTCTGGGTACTCCGGTTTCCCCCCACAGTCAAAAAAATTTCTGAGGCTAATTGGAGTTTCTAAATTGCCCATAGGAGTGCATGTGTGAGTGAATGGTGTGTGAGTGTGCCCTGTGATGGGCTGGCCCCCCATCCTGGGTTGTTCCCTGCCTCGTGCCCATTGCTTCCAGGATAGGCTCCGGACCCCCTGTGACCCAGTAGGATAAGCGGTTCGGAAAATGGATGGATGGCTGGATGGATGGCAACAAAACACCTCATATCTGCCCTTTTTTATTTCTCCACACTTTTTCTGTTTAACCAGCATGTGAAACAATCTTTTGAAGCTTTAAATTATAAACCTTAACTGTAACACCAACTCAGGAAGGATTAAGTTACTGTTGCCGCCACCCACGTCCTTAACTAGCGTATATTACATTTATTCATTAAACACTGATTATAGATACATGTGTGTTTACATCCACTGGGCACATATGACATTTTTCCGGTCCTGAACTCAAACTGGAAATTTGTATCCAGATCTTCGCCACACCCACCCCCCAACCATTTTTTCTGAGGACAACGGCACATTCCGAGAGCATTAACCCCCCCTCCCCGGCTCTTTGCTGCCAAACAGATCTCAGGTCCTGTTTACGCATCAAAATAAATAGCATCTCTGACTGAACAAAACACTACGAAAGAAATAAATATATGTCTCCTGTTCCTCGAGACAGGAACAAGGATGGGGGTCGCCCCTATCGGGACGGGAGGGTGTAACCAACCTGGGCCTCATTAACTTCCTGTCCTTCCCATGCCGAACTGCCATGTGTCTGTCTGTAAATAAAAGGAGGTTGTAAATTTAATGGTAGGACAGGTCCGGGGGGGCCCTCGATCCCTTCTGGTGGTTCCCTGTTCTTAAGAATCGCAAACAAAGAACCGGCGAGTCTCCGTGGCTCCAGTCGAGCTCCTGAGGGCACCGGACAATGGATCTCACACGGACCCCCGACTCTATCCGGAGGGAGGGGTAGGGGCCCGAGCCGGCTCCCATCCCATCGGGGAACGGATGCACTTTTCTCTGAAGCCCCGAATGCATGCGAATCAGCTCCGGATGCTTTGTGTTAGCTTGCATGTTTTAACAACCGCACTCCCAGCTTGAGAAATTCCATACATGATAACAGTCCAAGTCCATGGCTGTGTTTCCCGAAACTTTTGTAGGGCTATGATCACCGTGACTTCAGAATGGAGGGGGCGGGGCAGATGGACCCTCAGACAGATTAGCTCTGTAGACTAAATCTATGATGTCTTAAGATCCTAGCAATGCCCCTGATTTTAATCACTCATTAATAATATATTATTTAAATTTAAGGTAGGCAATAAGCAAAACTAAATACCATTTCAATTCCAGCAATTTATCTTAATAATCCCGACAATAAAACCAAAGACAGGCAAACTCTCTATGTTCATAGTATCACATGGCAAATAAACTCAAATATACCATTCAGAAGAACAATAATTGGGTTTGAGCACGGATGGCTCACGTTCTTCACGATAAGCAATTTGCTAATGCTACTAAGTCTTTGTCAGTGTTTGTCAGTTTTGATGAAATATTTGATTTCATTTGTATATCTTTTTCGGCTATTACGAATGCTAATGCTGTTTGCGCGGGGTTTTGCGAATGAACGAACCTTCCGTGAAAGGGAGAGCTCACAGTAAACAGTGTTGCAACTACTGATTGAGATGCAATATTTAGCAATTTTATAAAAGCAGTACTTTTGATTTCAGCAGTAAAAAAAAAGATATTCACCCCCCCCCAGTTACAGCAAGACTGTTTTCCTTTTCCTTTGAGAGATTTTCCACAAACAAAAATGTCTCATCCCGATATGGCGACTGGCTTAAGCTGGCGGTATTTATAGCCTGATGTCTAACCAATAAGACCACTAAATAACTCTCCCGGTCTTCACTGGAAATAACAGGATGTCCTCAATTGGCCATATTTATTAATTTCAGTGAGGGGTTACCACTTGCAATAGTACTGGTTGCCTTACAGTGTTAAAAGAACGTGGTGTGAACTTCCCTGTCTGTTTTCCTCTTCCTCTTTGTTCAGGGGCAATATCTGTGGAGCCAGAATTTGCGACGGGCCCTGGAACGGTGCCAAGAGGTACCCCCAGTGTTGTGTATGGCCTCAACTAAACATACAGTTTGCAGGGTCACATGTCAAGGGCATGTTAAAAGAAAGGACTCCTTCTCTTCTTAGAGGCACCAAAAATGGCTAGGATCCTTCAGCAGGGCCTGAGGTCAGACCCTTCTGGCTCAGTGAAGATCTGTATGAAGATATTCACTTCCGTCCAGCCAATCCAGATAAAATGTAACTATGAGACATATTTAGGAGGACATGATGGACTTCATTCAGTCACCCTGTACTGGAGTAATAGGTTATGGGAGATAGATATGTGAATAACCTATATAAGGAGATGCATCCATTGGAATGAATTGGTATGCTGGGTTAGCTGATCTGGAATGATACGTGCGGTCCCATTTTCTAGGTAAAACTTATTTTTGAGAGTAAAATGAACTGTGCATTCTTACCTCTAGGGGGTAGGAATGTATAGAAGCCATGTCCATTTACAGAGCAGTCACTTTTATCCAAAGCAATGCACTTTGAGAAAGCTGGGTCAGACGGTGCCTGGAGCGATTGGCGGTTAAGGGCCTTGCTTAAGAGACTAACGACGATAACAGTCTGCTGATTCTGGGATTTAAACCAACAACCTTCTGATTGCAGTCAGTGTCCTAACCCACTGAGCCACACATCACAACCTTTGGTTCCTCCACTTAGAGGTTTTAAAATTGTTTACTTTTAAACTGTTTATTTCGTCTCTTTTATTTTAACCTGTAGCCCTTTGAGATCTTGAGATGTAAAGGGCATTATAAATAAAATGTATTATTATTATCTCCAACAAAAAAAAAAAGATTTTGTTATCCACACTCCCCCACATCCATATCATTTTCTACTGCTCATTACGTGCCTTTTCCTCCCTTACATTACTGACTTCCTCGGATGTCCCCGATCTTGGTCCATAAATCTTGGTGAGCCTGTTCCATCACCGCTGGGACAGTAGGACGACTCTCACCAGGGACCCGCTGAATATAACAACAGACCTTCTACGTAGTGAAGATGTTAAATTCCCTCCTTCTGCAGATGACCTAGCTCTGGTCTTAAAAATACGTGTCTCTGTCCCTTTATTTATTTGCACATCTTTCCGCGTACATGCCGGCCACACACGTTGGATTTGTGTTTCTGTCTAGGGTAGCTTTTAGAACCTAGCTGGTATTTTATGTGTTAGTGAATGTGTCGATCTGCCTTTTTACTTTTATGCTTGAGTGTGTCTGTATATCTGAGAGAGCGAGAACGAGAGAGTGAGCAAGAGAGAAAGAGAGAGCGAGAACGAGAGAGAGAGAGAGAGAGAGAGAGAGAGAGAGAGAGGAAGTCTAGCTGTCCTGTTGCGTAAGGTTGGGTCTTGTGTCAGATACTCTTATCCTTCCGCCGCCATATTAAACAAAACAAACGTATAAAGTGTCACCCATTTTTGGCACGGAGAGCTAAATAATCCCTGTGAAAGGATATCAGAATTTGTTCACCTCCTCCATGAAGTCGGATCTTTTGTTTCTTGGGGGATAAATCAGAGTTATTTTCATGTAGAGTACAGGATGTAAGCGTGATCATGTATTCCTTCAATGTAGGATAATAATGTAATGCCAATATAGGTGTTTTTTTTACTTACAGGAAGTGCACTTTCACCAAACCGTGGATTGTGCTCACAGCACGTGAAAGAAAGATAGTATCCGAACATTGCCTTAACGGCCAGAAATTTTTTAATTTATGAAACATATGACCTGGCCACTCGCCAAGCTGAGATCTTTATTATTGCGTAACAAGACCCGTGTATAGGATTAATATTAATTACATCCATACATTGGCTTCCAGTGCCCTAAAGAGTATAAAAGAACCACTTGCAGGAGAGGAGAAGGAAATTGATTCTCCACCTGAGGGCTGGGTAGATACCGTTTAATGCCCGGTAAAAATTACATAGTTTACAACTTCTCGCTATTACCTTTTATCCAGCCGGATATTGTTATTACTGGAGAATTGCAGAGCGAGTATCTCGCTCAAGGTCATAACAGTCGATTGCGGACTTTATTTTTCTCCTCTGCTTGTCTTGTCTCCTTTTTTTTTCTGAAAAACTGACCGTGTCCTGTGATCGATTTTCCGACGCACTGACCGAAAGCTCCGCCAGCTGGCCATTCAGTCGTGCGGCCACCCGTTCTAGAACTGCCAGTCCCAGTGGTCTCACTCACCCCCGCCTCCCAAACGCTGCAGCCCGGACTTCCGCATTCGGGCAGACTTAATAAACTAAGACTCATTCCTGTCTCCATGCCAGGTCGAGGGAAACAGTGGCTTAACTCAAGCCTGGTAGCTTCCTTTCAAGCCCCATGTTTTGTTTATACCGTGAAAGCTCGGTGTTTGGCCGTACTATTCACGTTAGGGATCCAAACTGTCCGTCCAAACGTTTCATTCACCAAACCGCTGGCCATAATGAAGGCTGCCAAGCACTTAGGTTGGAACCGTTAACCGGCAGTGGGTCCGCCCGCTGCAGGGCTCGTGTCGTCTCCCCTTCCCTCGCAAATGTACCATTTCACATTCCCGTGGAGCTCACGGGGCGTCCTATCTCCGTATGTGCGTCACGGCCATAGGCTACAAAACATCAACCGAAAAACAGAAGAACGCTTCAAAGACATTTCTCAACAAAGAGATCCTTGTGTGTAAAATTCCAGACTGCAGCAATGATCGCCCCTGTATTTATTATACATGTTTAGAATAACTTGTGGCACTATCTGGGATAAGCAGTTGGGAGATGCATCTTTAGAGAAGTATCACATAATAGAGACAGGACTAAAATGTGATTGGAGCCTTGTTAGAAGCCCAAACAGCTTAATTACAAGGGGTGTTAATGAGAAATGTTTGAAGAAAAAGAGCTGAGCAACACAGGAGACCTCGGGACCCGAAGGTGGTGTAATCTGCAGAAGAAACCAAGAGAAATGCAGTGAACACAAGAATGGCAGTAAGGCTTACAGCTGTAGGTTACAGTGTCTTCTTGATTCGAGTGTTTGCCAAATGAACGTGTCATTTGGGTTTTTTGCCAGCAGGCGGCATAGTGGTAAAAGAACTGATATTGATACGGGAAATGAGAGGAAGTGCCGTTGTCATAGCACGTATGTAAATACCGACATATTTATTCACCTGAGTCTTTGCGCTACACCTGTCATTTTACAAATTGCACAAAGTTTATGGATTCTTATGATTATCGTTTAATGCTTATAACTTAATGGTTTGCCATTCAGTTGGGCTGCTTTTACTAGTTTATTTTGTTATGATGATGATTTTATTGTGACGATAAATGGGCAGGTGACCGGAGTAAAGTTTGCAATTCTTACACGTAGCCATCTTGCTTTATATTCAGCAGAGTGAGGTACAATTGTGTAGATGGGCCTGTTCCCCGACTTTACCCCCTTCCCTGAAACATCCGCACTCTCTCTGCACTTCACACAGCGTCTGCCCTTTTGGTTACAATAGTTGCCAGGTAAGCCCGGAATTTGTGGAGCTGGGGTTCTGATCAGGGGTCCTAACTGAACTCTGGGCAACTTAATTGTGTACTTCTTAAATGCGTTCTTCAAAAATCCAGATTTTTCTTCATATTTCACTATTTTGTTACCCACAAGCTAGCAACTTGTGCAGGATAGTTTCAAAGCCTCCTGCATCACACCCCTTTGAGGCCGGCTGTGTGTTTTGCACTCCTCGGGTCACTGAGGTGTCGGGCATCTGTAAGCGTTAACAATCCGCGGAGCCTTGGACTGAAGGTAGGTGCGTGCATCGTTTAAAGTCAACTCAGGCTGCCCGTTCCTTTGCACACCCTTTGCTACATGTGTGACGGGACCTGTGGATGCATTTTGACCTCGTTTGGATCTTCTTCCATTTGCAGCATATTAACGTGTTTCAATAGGTGAAGCCTGGCATATTTTCTGTGTTTGAGAGAATTGGCTCCCTGATCACACAGTAACTGGCTTGGTCAATGATCACATTTATTTCAGATTGAATAACAGAGATGGTGAAAGTTGTGGGGATGGCGTTTTGACGGGGAGTGGGGGGGGGGGCATACAAATTGCTAAATATGACCATATTCAATCTCCCTTTTGGAGGCCTTGTTGATCTGAAATCAACAAGAACTTTTCCAGAACTTGCCCCATCATCCTCAGGGATGACAGTCATGTGTTTTGGAAGCTGTCAGTGAAAAATAACATACAAGAGAGTGTTGGCTCTTGGGGGGGTGGGGGGAGTTGGGGTAGAACGTTCCAGAAAAAGCATGCTCCGGCCAAAGACACCAACAGAAACCATGCTGGATGTGGTAAAATTACAAATTACTAAAGGAAACCAAGGGAAAAATTCGGGCCGGGAGAAAACTAAGGATGGGCTTGTGACTTTATAACTGGGGCGTTTCACGGCCGAGAGCGGCACCGCTCGGAAGCGACTCAGTGGGCGCTGGACGGCGAAGGGTTAAGAGCCACGGCGCTGCCAGTTTGGAGCAAGTTTGAAAAACATGTGCCGTGGTACTGGGCTGGCGCCACCCGAACGCTACCCTACTGGTAATGGAGGACAGAGACCGCTAACAGCTTCCTCTTCCCGCCATGACAAACAGCGAGCCACGGGCCCTGCGGCCTTCCTGTGTCCCACACGCAGCCCGCAAATAAACACAATCACTGTCTTTAACAGTCCAGCATTTTCCCTGGTTAAAAAAAACAAAAAAAAAACTAAATAGTGCTCCCCGCCCCAGACGGTTCCTTTGCTCTCCTTCAGGCCCCCTCTGCTGCTGTCAGTGTCTCCTTTCTCTGTCGCTTCGTGTTTCATTCTTCCCTCTGGGATTTAGCATCGGAGGAAAGTAACCGATTCAGGCATGAGGTCTTGCTGATGCACGCGTGCGGCATTTAGCAAAAAAAAATTAATATAAACCACCAGTGATCACGAATTAAACGCTGGCCAGACGGATATACGGAGTCGGATTTCCATTGCATAGCGGAACTAACTGTTTACTGAGCATATGACCATAATCTCTTTAATTTGTAGTGTAGAATCTCTGACTGTCTACTTTTCTGTGTTAACGTAGCTGTTTTTCGTTCGCCCAGTACATGTGGTCTAATCTAACTTGTTTAGGGTGAGGTTTTTCATTAATCTTAGCCAAGTGTGAAATATTTCCTGGCTTTCAATAGCTGGCACACGCACCCCTGTGTGTGTGTGTGTGTGTGTCCGTGTGTGTTTGAGCTTCTGACTTCCTGCCTGTTTCAAAATGTCATTTGGAATGGGTTACTTCCTGATACAGGCCGCTCTGGATAACTCTGCCTGTAATTACCAGTTCTCAAACATTTCTGGTGAGTGCATACTTCCCAGAATTAATTTAACGGGCCGTAACCCTGATTCCTGAAGATTGCCCTGGCATCCCGGACACTGTGAAAAGAGTTCTGTGCTATGACTTAAAGATTAGATTTATAACAGTAATCTCCACGTGGTGCCTTGGCGATGAGGTGTACAGCTAGCACTGTGTGTTTGCAGGCGTTCAGACTGGTTTAAACTGGTTACACGTATCTGCTGGGAGTCAGCCTGACCTTTTTCTAGCTGCGGTATGTGTCTGACAACACGCTGCCTTTCACTCACTGCATCCACCCAGCCACCCCCCCCCCCCCTCCAAAATACTCATACATAAACAAAACCAAACTTACTCTCATCCTGAACACATGACCTCCCCACACGTCTCTCAGCATGACCCAACCATGGGAAATGAACCCCCCCCCTCCTCCAAATCCTGGATCACCCACTATGAACAGACCGCTACCCCTGAGAAAGGGCACAGAGGTGGGGGGTCTGGCTGCGATCTCACTAACTGGAGACCCCCCAGGAATAAGGATGTCGCGTGTGGAGCTGGTGGTGTCCCAGCACAGAAGGACGTCGTAGAGTTCAATCTGAGAACAGCACAAACAAATTGGCTGGGGGGGGGGGGGTCAAGGTTGGCCCCCCCACCTCTAAAATAGCAGAAAACCACTCATGGTCCGTACCACAAAGCATACAATAAACATAGCATAGCTCCCTATTCCTAAGCCATTATCAGATCAAAAATAGACGTAAACCATACAAGTTTACTTAACATGAATTATATATGAACCACAGTGAACTGAGTCATACAACAAAACGATACCACAGAAATCAATAGTTACAACGCCTGATCAGTAACCTCATTTTCAAGCCGATCCTTTCCGACTGGTTAAGGACTCATTAATGACAAGCTGCTTTGGGAATGAAGGTCATATTTTCACACCTTCCGGATTACTGAGGCTCTCAGAGTCCGGTCCAGGTGCCAGAATCTCCATCTCAAGTCCTGCGGCACTAACTCGCACCTTCCTGCTTCTCTATCCGGGGTGAGGAAAGAAAAAAAAACACACACACACACACATACGCCGTCCTTTTTCAGGGCAAGTAGCAACAAATACATCAAAACAAACTCCCTCGTCTGGCTCCTTTGATTCTGCGAGCAGTTAGCCGAAGATGGAGTTTCTGTGGCTGGGGGTGTGGTGATTGTACTAGGGAGGGGATGGGGGGCACTCCCGGCCTCAGACGATGCTACTGGCTGACTGAGCACATACGTGACTGTGCCAAAGCTTGTGTGTGTGCGTGCGACGAGGAAGAGGGCGAAAGTGTGACCGTGCACATTTGAGTGAGCAAATGTTCCTGCTGTAGACACAGTGGAGTCCGTCTGTGTTTACGGTTTAGGGTCGCTGTCTGTTAATCCTTCAGTATGTGGGTCTGATCCTATCCGGCCTGAGGTAGCAGTATGGGGGGTGGGGCACCACGTTTGTCTCATACCTTCATGGTTCGAGGTTGCCATCTCTGTTCTCCTGTGTGTTTTCTGAATGGAGCTTGCATGTTCTGTCTGTGCCTTGTGGTTTTCCTTTGGGTACCTTGGGTTTCCTCCCATAGCCCCAAAAAACGTGCACTTAGGCTTTCAGGAATCTCTGAACTGCCCTATCTGTGTCTATGTGTGTTATGATGGACCGGTGGCCCCCACTATCCCAGTTTTTCCCTTTCTGTCCTGGCTGGAGTTGGTTCCAGACCCCCCGTGTCCTTGATAAATGGGTGGAAGATGAATATTTAAGGCTTGTGGAAGTCTGGAAGCCACTGACTTCCGAACCAGAAGTTTTTATGTGGCAAATTCTTGGATGGCTTAAATTTGCTCGTGGGAGTTTTACTTACACAAAAATGTTCTGAGGGCAGAATGAAAAATGATTGGTTCAGGGAGATAACCAGTCAGATTGTAGAGGAGACGGGTCCAAGCAACTCGAGGAGCTGGGAATAAGACTTCTAGTTGGGTTACATTTCTACGTGGAGTTTAAGTCAAGGGAGGTGATGCTACGATTATATAATTCCTTGGTAAGACCCCACCTAGAATATTGTGTGCA